>JABCKI010005929.1:0-24668 GCA_018282025.1 Sphagnurus paluster
AACGTGTTCAAGGACGTCGGCCTACCACGCAAGGTCATTAGTGATCGGGGACCCCAATTCGTGTCAAATTTCATGAAACATCTGTGCCAAATAGTGGGAATAGAACGCAACCCATCAACGGCATACCACCCACAGACAGATGGACAGACCGAACGGGTAAACCAGGAACTAGAGCAATACCTGCGGGTATATGTCAACTACCGGCAAACGGACTGGGCAACGTGGATGACCATGGCGGAATTTGCGTACAATAACCGAATACACGCGGCAACGGGATACTCTCCGTTCTTCTTGAACAATGGAAGACACCCTTACACGGGGAAAGAACCTAAACCAACCCGATCGCCAAGTGTAGACGAGTTTTTAGAAACAATCAGACAAGCACGAGAAGCAGCCGAGATAGCACTTGTGAAAGCTGCCGAGTCAATGAAACGTTTCTACGATGCGCATCGAACTGAGGCACCGGAATATCAACCAGGCTAGACGGAAAAGACATTAACACCGAAAGGCCTGCAAAGAAACTCGACGATAAGCGGCACGGACCCTTTCTGATCGTCAAGAAAGTCGGGGAAGCCGCTTACGAGTTGAAACTGCCAAAAACCTGGAAGAAGATCCACCCGGTCATCGGACAAACTCGGCTGACGCCCTACACGGCCCCGGAGTTCCCTCGCCAAAAGAAAGTCTCAGTAATGAACCCCCCGCCACCGGTCATCGTCGACGGAGTACCCGAACTAGAAGTCGAGAAGATCTTAGATTCTCGATGGTACAAAGACGGCCTACAGTACCTGGTCAAGTGGCAGGGACAGCCTAACGAGGAATCCACGTGGGAATGGGCCGAAGAAGTCAAACGGAACGCCAACGAGTCGGTAGCCGAGTACCACAAAGCCAACCCAGACGCCCCCCGACCCCTAACGATCACCATACCGCCGATGAAAAAACAAGTAAGGATTCTCACCCGGAAAAAGGAGGAACTACCCCGATTCCGATTATTTAACCCGGAAACCGACGACCCGTATCTAATCGAAGGAGATGTGGATAGGAAGGACACGCTAACAGGTATATACGGAGATAAAAAACTATTAGAGGCATATTTAGAAAAGAATTGGAATAAGTGGAAAAACCCGCCTTAATCGCGAGGACGCGATTCTAAGAAGGGGGTAATGTTACGATTTATTTTTCGATCTTATCTTATCTACACGTGACTAGTAATTACGCGTACATACATGCATATCCCTCATGCCGCAGTAGTATAGTAGTATATAAGTAGCTTGTATTCGTAGTAGATCTCCAGCTTCGAGCTGGTCAATACACCCTCTACCTTTATCCTCCTTGTGTGGTCGGAACAGCCCTGGTCGCTGCCGGCACTTGTGAGCTCTGAGATTTGAGTCGCCTGACAGACAGCTACTTTGCATCGTTTCCGACACGTTTTTCTGTCCTGGTAGATCCGCACTGCGCCGCTTTGTCGCCAGCAGGTGGCGGGCCCTGATTTTACACCTATTTTGTGAAATTGAATTATCGAATTCATGAAAGGCGTTTCATCCTCATCTCGTCTCCATCGACTCGAAAGTGATCGGCATCAACTATCTGTAAACCAGCCACCCCACAAGTCTACAGGTACGCTGGTGTATACCATTATATCGCGAAGATACTCACCCGATAATCCGGTCCAGAATGGCCGCGCCTCCTCGCTTCATGAACAGCGTCTACGCTGATTTCCCAGACGACGACAGCACGAAAACAGTATACCTGCAAGCCCCAGGGCTGACTTACAGCGGCATCGGCGATCGCCATGTTATCGTTTGGTGGAGCAACGGTTGTACCGCAGAGGCTCGAGTCACCCAGGTCGTCCAGCTGACCGGCCAAAGCGGGAACTATTCCTACTATACACCAGTTGCGCATGCACAGTCGTCGTCCTCGTCCGAAGAGCAATCGGAGGAAACGAACACGCAGATATCGCTGGGTCGCTTCAAGCGTGCGCAGCGCGATCGGCTCCTCGAGGTGGCGCAGGCCGTGGTGTATAGGAAAGATTCTGTGGTCAATGGATGCAGCGTTTGGACGAGGGATCTTCTGCAGGCTGCGGTTGGGGCTGGGCTTCTCGCCCAGGCTAAGTTTGATGAAGCCGATACCCAAGTCCCGCTTGAAGAGCGCAGGGCCGAGGCTTGAGGTAAGAGTGACATCTAGGTACTACGCTTTAAGATTGCTTATTGGGTTGTCCGAGGCCTGACCTTCACGTCGCAGTATGAGAAGTAGAGGTTTTGATGGGTTGGCCATGGCATTAATGTATGTAATATAACATGGTTTCTATATTTGTGTAAACATTCTTGGGCTTGAGGCGGACTGTACAGATGGGGACGAATGAACGAACCCACAACTGACTGCGGAATGATCCATTACTCTAAGATATATCTCTAATTGTAAAGGTATATGGTATGGCAAAGGTATAAACATCTTCGAGTCTTCAACTCTGCGGCGCACCACCCCGGCCCCTTGCACCACCACCCCCACGCCTGGCACCGGGTGCTCCAAATCCGCCACCCCTTGCACCACCCCTCCCACCCCCTCTTCCCTCACCTGTAGCAGCGCCACTACCCCCTCCTCTAGCACCACCCCCACCACCCCGGCCAACCCGAGGCGCCGTCTTGACCACGTTGAGCCCCGGAACGCCCTTCAGCCCCATCTTCCCAATCAACCTAGTCTCCATCTCCGGCAGTGGCTGCCCCGCAGCCCACCCGAGTGCCTCACGGAGATACGTGTTCCCCGCCTGGATCAGCGAGCCCTTATCCCACCCGAGCAGCCTCAAGTGCGAGTTGTAGTACCCCAGCCACGCGCGGTACGCCTGCGCCTTGGTGTCGGCAGTCACCTTCTCCGCGAGCGCCTGGGCGACCTCTGCGGTGGGCGCCGATGCGGGTGGGCTGGGCTCCGCCACGAGCCCGAGTGGGGTCACGTCCTTGTGTGTCAGGAAACGCTGTTCAACTGGGTCGAGCACGAGCATCCCGCGCCCGGCGTTCCCGGCGCGTGCGGTGCGTCCGAGTCGGTGGATGTACTGCTCGGCAGAGGCAGGGAGGTTCAGCTGCATGACGAGGGTGACACTAAGGAATGTAACGGATTAGTTTGAGGACAAAATGGTAGGGGAGAAGAGGTAACGGACCCGGGGAAGTCCATGCCGCGTGCAGCGACGTCGGAGCTGAGCAGCACGGCCTCGGGCGCGTCGCGGAAGGCGGCGCTGTCCTTGGTGCGCGCGCCTTGGGATTTGCGCGAGTGCAGCTCGAACACGGGTGGGAGGCCTGGCAGGTTCTTGAGCAGCTCGTATGCGAGGGATACGTGCCGCGCGGTAGGGAAGAAGACGATCGTTTTGGAAGTAGACGATGAGGGGTTGGACGGGACGGCATGCGTCTTGCGCTCCTCGCGTAGGATCTGCAGTGCAAGCGGGAGCGTGTCTTTGAACGGTGATATTATGTAGGTTTGGGGGACTGGAAATGGATAGGTTAGTTCTGTGTTACGACAAGACGCGATGGATCTGTACCATGTTCATGGGTGTTAGCCTCATCCTCAAGCAAAGTGGATACGAAGACATGGTCCTTGCTGAGAGCCTCTCTTGCGATCTATGATAACTGAGTATGAAGCTTATTTGCTATGACAAACTTGACACGCACCTTCTTAATGTCGTTGCTGATTGTCGCACTGAACAACATGACCTGTCGCGGGACGTTCTGTCTGTCGGGCAGAGCAGATAGGATTCCTGAGAGCTCTCGCTGGAAACCTTGGTCCAGGAGACGGTCGGCCTCGTCGTAAACTAGTGCCTGGAGCGAGGCAAACTGGGCAGCGACCTCTGGTGAAGAGAGGTGGTCGTGAAGCCGACCAGGCGTAGCGATGAGAATGGTGGGCGGCTTTTTTAGGAGTGTGTTTAATGACTGATTTGTACTATGCTATCGTCAGTACTGAAAGAATGACATGTAACCTGGACATACTTTGTCCCTCCAATGACATGACCAACAGTGAAATTCTTGTGGTGTTTGAGCAGCAACTTAGCTTCTTCTTCGATTTGGATAGCCAGCTCGCGAGTTGGAGCAAGGACGAGAACAGAAATGCCTTGGAGTGGCAGTTTTGATTTTAGAACCCGCTCGATGGCGGGTAGAAGGAAGGCGATAGTCTTTCCTGTACCAGTCTTTGCCTGTACGAGAAGGTCCTTTCCTGCAAGGCCAAGCTACAAAAGATAATGGGAAGGAATTGAGCGAACTGTGGGCACCCAAAATTTAAACAAACAACATACATCAAGCGTTGCTGCCTGGACATCCGACATAAACTCATGCTCAATGCCAGCTTTAGATTGCAGTGAGATATTCGCATCCTGGAACTTGCGGTCCGAGAAATGTCGAGACGCGGATGTCGGTGACGCGGCGCGTGCTGGAGCTGGCTTCTGGACTGCAACTGGTTTCACAGGAGCTGGTGCAGGAGTTTGTTTGAGCTTCTTGGCAGGTCTATTGTTGACAGTGGCACCCACAGTGGTGTTGTCGTTGGCACCGTTGGTGCGCGGCGTAACTGGTGAATCTTCCGACCTCGGACGTCTGTAGTGAGGAGGCATAGTGACGACAGTGATGAAACGGCAACCGAGAATGTGAGAGGGTACAGATGGGCCTTGCGTTGAGAGAGAAGTGCGTGTCGACGTGCGAAGGAATGAATGTTTTGCCAGTCGTGATGTCAACATCAAGTTTCGAAGTCAAAAAATTCGATCGAGCAACAATTATAGAACATGTCGGGGTTTCGATTTTCGCATGCATCAGATAAGATCAAACGCCACACCTCCGCAACTGGTTAAAGTGATATTATGCACGATTGATTTTTTTTGGTCCAAGAGACCTTTATATTCATATATATACCGCACTCATAGTATTGGTTACAATTCAAGTCCAAGGTTCACTTGAACAGATTTGACTTGTGTATACCTGTGAGTGTTGTCAGCTGTGGCATGTAACATCATAATAAAACTACGCACGTATCCAACGCATATTCTCCCAATTCCCTTCCAATTCCAGATTGCTTGTATCCACCAAACGGCACATTAAAAGCTCCAGTGGGTCCTGAATTGACCTGAACAGTGAATAGAGTACATTAAAAAATTGCGGAGATGAAAAATTAAGGATCGCTGACGTAGGCGCTACCAGCCTCAATTTGATGAGCGACACGCAATGCACGCGAAAGGTTCTGCGAAAATACGCAGCATGACAATCCATAAATCGTGTTATTGGCCACCTGGACAACCTCTGGGTTTCACCGGAAGAACGCGATAAATGAGTCTAGTCCAACTAAGAACAAAAAAATTACGTGCCTTCCTCGGTGGTGAACTTCAAAACCGCTGCGACAGGCCCAAAAATCTCTTCGCGGAATATCTTCATATCAGGCTTGACATCGGTGAAGATAGTTGGCTGGATGAAGTAGCCCACTTCCCCATGCCGAGCGCCACCGGAGAGGACGTGTGCACCATCTGCCTTCCCAGATTCTATGTAACTCATGACGCGCTATTTTTGAGTGTTAAACTACTTTGAAGCGCCAATTATGTTAGCGCTGCGCTCGACTCACATCGTATTGTGCTTGTGACACCAGTGGACCATGTTGCGTCCCCAAAGTGAATGGATCACCTGTCGCACGTTCCAACTTCGTAGCAATGGCGGTCATCCCCGTCAGAAATTGGTCGTAGATTCCAGCCTGTACAAAGATGCGTGAGCCAGCAACGCATACCTGTCCCGCGTTGTGGCTATTTTGGAATGAGGTGAGTATTGGACTCTAAAAAGGCGGACAATTAAAGGGGGAAGGGGAACGGGAAGACGTGAACTCACAAAATGGCCAAAGAAGCCCATTTGATTGCTTGCTCAAGATTTGCATCGTCAAAGATGATCGTGGGGTTCTTGCCACCTAGCTCGAGAGTGACAGGCTTGAGATTTGACGCGCAAGCAGCATGCATGACCTCCCGCCCGACAAACGTGCTACCCGTGAAGGTAACCTTTGCGATCTTCATATGCGAAGCGATAGCTGCACCAACCGTTTTACCTGCGAATGAGAGAATAAGCTAAGCAATGAATTTCTCACTGAAGCTCGGTCCGTAACACAGAATGGATTAAAAGTACCTACCATAGCCGTTGACGATGTTGATGACACCAGGAGGAATTCCGGCTTCGTTGACTAGGTCGGCGAGCCTCAAGGCGGTGAGAGGGGTAACTTCAGAAGGCTATAGAAACCGATCCGCTCAATCAGATGCAAATTGACGAGTCATGGCCGAAGCGCACGGTGATTCGAGTCATTAAAACTTACCTTCAAAACAATAGTGTTACCAGTAGCAAGTATCGGTGCAATTTTCGCCACCGCCATTAACTGTACGCATCCAATACTAATATTCAACAATGCACAATTCATATAAAAATAGGATGCGAACGCATACCAGAGGGAAGTTCCAAGGAATTATTGCGCCCTGCGACACAGTGAGCCACGAGTAGAAAAAAGTGAAGAATTTCTACATACTACGACTCCATAAGGTTCATGTCTGGTGTATGCGAGACTTTTTTCGTTCGTCTGTATATATAAATTCTTGTCAGAATTTTAACTCGTAGTGAAACCAGAGGGTGGGGCCTACCTCAATAGTCTTCCCCTGCACTTTATCCGCCCACCCAGCGAAATATCTTAACATGCTAACCGATCCCCCAACGTCACCTGTGCGTGCACCTTCGAAGTTCTTGCCTAATTAAATAATGATATTAAAACCAATAAAGCAGGCTGATCGGATTAATCGGGCGTACCAACACCGAAAGCCTCCAACGCAGCCAATTCATCTTGGTTCGCCTCAATGAGGTCTGCGAGTTTGTTAAGGAACCGTCCACGCACGGCGCCTGGGCACTTGAGACCCCAGACTGTCCTGTATGCCTGGGGTGAATAGTTTAGACTCACTTTATGTTGCGAAATTATAGTAAAAGATGCACCTGAAGAGCAGCATCGACGGCCTTATCGACGTCTGAAGCCCCGCCCTCGAATATGCTGACAATATGCTTTCCGTCGGCTTTGCAGTTGGGTGAGATTAGGTTAGAATATCACTTCACTTGCGGATGTTAATGATTTACATGGATTTGTGATGCTAATCGCGGGGAAGTAAGTGCATAAGGTATTGGAAATGAATCATGGACCTACTCGATTGTGGCATGGGGCACTTCTGCTGGCAAGACCCATTGACCGTTGATGAATAAGCTGGCAAACATCCATGATTATGTACATAGATTCAAAATGAAAATAAGAGAAACTTACCCAGTGTTGATCGTAGAAGCCCCCTTGTAAAGGGGTGTGTCGAAGGTATGGGTAAAAGATCCAGCGGCCATAATGATTCGGCTTCGTGGATGCCTACGGAGAGAAAAAATCTACCGAATTCTTGAACTTATAGGATGTCACTTGTTCTATTTGTAAGGGGGGTCCTGCGAGGGCGGATATTAGTAAAACGGCTATCAAGGCCTGCTTGCGTAGTTGCCATGACAAGAATGGCCGCTATGTCACCGCACTTTCCCTAGAGGCCAGGGGCAAGTTTTTATCCAGTATAAATGACAAAAGGTCTGACATGGATTCCGGTAATGCCAAATTTACATGATGGAACTCTCATGATCTGTCAGTGTAATTACTTGATTAGACAATCACAGAGATATTTTTTGATGAGACATATGATGACGCTACAGCAGTTGTACAAGGGTGACGGCCACGTTCAACAGACAATAGTTGCTGAAAACCAACATAAATGCCACTGATGGGACCAAAGGCACATGGAAAAGCGGAGCGACTCGGTACTTCCAACCCGTGCGGTGGATTATAACAGGGACTCGGAAGGAGCAGCTATGTGACGATGGCTGACACTGACGCAGTTCAAGACATGAAAATGTACTCGACGAAGCCGATTGACAACATTGACAAGGTAGCATTGATATGTGGACTGTGGAAAGACAACATGCCATGATGAGCTGTAGCATCCAGGTGCAAATCCATATCGATCATTGATAATCGCCAGCCATCCAAGCGACCACCCATCACCGAGTGGTACCGAGATGTGATGGTAGTACGATAGAACAAAAGGACAACGGAAGGGAATAATGCAATGCCCGGGCACGCTGAGAGAATGTATTGGCAGTATACATGCATACTCAGTGATAGAAATCAACCTCGCACTCAAGCCCTGAGCTGATTGCGGAGGTTCTGCTCGAGGGGGCCCTTGGGCCGGATGAACTGTAGGTAAGCACCATCCCTAAAGGCATCAAGTTCAGAGTCGCTCGCATAATAATACAACACAGTACGCACTGCAACACCTTCTTCTCCTCCTTGAGCTTGAGGTACTCGCCCTTGGCAACGTTCGTGAAGCCCCATTTCTTTGAGATGATGATCTTTTGGCGGCCAGGGAATTTGTAACGGGCACGGCGCAGAGCCTCCATGACGACGGCGGCGTTGTTATCTTTTGTCCGAACGGACAGGATAACTTGGCCAATGTTGACGCGAGCGACGGTGCCGTAAGGCTTGCCCCAAGCACCACGCATACCGGTTTGCAGCCTGATAGGACTCAGCGCCAAAGATCTTGGAATTATTAGAGTAAAAACGCACCTATCGGCTCCAGCGCATGACAACATCTTGTTAATACGGATGACGTGGAAGGGGTGAGCACGGACACGGAGATGGAAGGAGTCCTTGCCGGAGGTCTTCGTAATGTACTTGTTGGCGCAAATGCGGGCGGCTTCGAGAGCCTCGCTGGAGAGCTGCTCGTACTCGTCGGAAACCAAGTGGGCGCAGAAGGGGAATTCATCGACGTTGGCGCGCTTGCGGCCAAGATCAAAGATGCGAATCTGTAGACAGGTAAAGAACCGTTGAAGGTGATATTTTGATCACAACTCGCCTTTGGGTCGGGAACACCGCGGTTGTACCTCGACTTGGGGTAGGGCTTGTTCTTGCAGTAACGGTAGCAACGAGCGGGACGGCGACCCATTGTAGTGTCTGGGGAAAAATTCAGCACTAGACTCCAAAAACGTCATCCAAACGCCCATCTTTCCATCCAGCCCACATCTGACCCCTTCTCACCCGGATCTACCCTTCATTCCACCGCATCGAAAGCGCAAACGTAGAAACTGAATGGACGGGCAGCAAGGGGACGTACTCACAGTTTGGGGGGCTTTTGGCGAGGGTGCAACCGACGGATGCCCTTTTTGTACGGGCTTTTGAAGATGACTAAACCACAGATGAGTGGATGAGTAAGATGCTGATTTGTAACTCCGAAGCGGACGTACCCGACCCGGGCCCGGCGTGGCGTATGCCAACTGGTGCTGACTCGACTGACGGCTAGTTCTATCATCAGTATTTGATTCGTGAAAGCTCCCGTGAAGCTACTTCTATGTTGGAAGTATGTCCACAATATTTATGAGCGCACAGCGCAGGGGATAATATATCCAGAGACTTCTCTTTTGTGGCGGTACCCGTATTTGGCCTCGTCAAATAACTTGATATTAAACCTCCGCCAATCAGTTCAGCTCACAAATTTCAACCCCATTCGACATAGGCATGCGATGACTTACGAAGGGATGGAAATTATAAAGAGTTTTAGATGTATTTAACGTGTGTGGATTACTTAGCGATATATTACATTTTGAAAGAGAAAAAAGCTTCTTCAATAAATATCAAGCCGCCTATTTAAATTATTTAAAATAAAGAACTAGTCGTGGTCGCGGAAGTTGAACTGGCCGAGAAATTGGGGAAATCTGAACTAGTTGGAAAGCCCGTATTAAAAGGAGGGCCGGACGATGTGCTGGATGTGGCTGAAGTAGTGACAGAACTTGTCGGTGAAGTCCTGTTTACGGTATATGTGAGGTCTAGGAAAGCAGGACCAGCCACTGTCGTGTTGTCTGAGACGACCGAACTGCTGTTCACGACCGCTACGTATGAAATCCCGGTGAGATTTCCAGGCACTGTCGCGGTGTTGTTGGACAGAGGGACGAAGAGGTGATTCAACCCCTGAAAAAAAACGGCGTAAAGTGTGCCGTTTGAACTGGAGGTGCTGCCCGACGAATCAAAGCTGGTGCCGTTGGTCGATGTTGAGTTGGTGAATGTAAAGGTCGCATTAGAACCAGCAGTTGCAGCTGAAACAGTCAAATTTGCGGCCGCACTAAACGACGCCGCATCGTTGAATTTGGGGCATGAGGTGACGTATGGTGAGAGTAGCGTAATGACTTGGTTGGGCGTCAAGGGGATCTGAATTTTGTGAGGTTTGGTGGGACTTCAATAGTAATCAATAATAGAACTGACATCAAAGGGACCATCCCAGGCCTCGACACCCTTGACAGTCGCGATCCAAGAGGCGTATCGCGCATCATTGGAGAGAAGACTAGCAGCAGCCGTCTGATATGTGGCGTTGGTGATGTTTTGGATTGATCCAATATAGGCAGATGTTCCTGTGATAAGGAAATCAGACCGGTAAGCAAATAAAGAGACGTGAACCTATGCTTACCGATGTTTTCGAGTACCAGACTCATCTGAGCGAAGGTCGTAACATTATTGATGTCAGTACTATAATAGTTTAGAAGTGGTCGTATTGTGCTAGGCTGTGGATGACGTACAAATTATAGGTGCAAGGCGGTGGCGCACTTGATCCAAGTGTTTTATTTAGATACTCGACTTGCACAGCTTTGCTCAAACTGATCTGAACGAAGCCAGGCCGCACGCCAGGTCCAAAGCCGGAAGTATTGAATGCCGAGTCATTAAACTGCGAAAGGCTTTGGTTGTAGAATGCACTCTGTAGGCTTCCCAAAGCCAAAGCCAAGTTGACAAAAGCTGTTTCTAAGATTTGAATAGGTAAAACTCTCATGTAAGCCAAAATCCGTGATATAACGTACCGGTGCTCGTGTTGTTTGACGACGGTGGTGATCGCGAGTATATAACGGGGCTGGCGCCTACAGCAAGGCAAGGTAGAGATACGAGGGCATATAATAGTTTCATGGTTATGGTTGAGAGGCTCAAGCTTTCCGGAGAAGCGAAATCAAGCGGGCTTTTATGTCGCTCTGATAAGATGACGATGATGCAATGATCTTGTCTTTGAGACACATTGGTACAGTCGGAACCCCGGCCGGATGGCTGCGATAGCTGCGCCCGCAATTGAAGCGGTGCTGTTGTGGAGCCAAAAATATTTCCATATTACTGGACTGTGGTGACTGGAATTGGCGGATGGAGCTTTACCTTCTGTTATTTGGATATCCAAGTCTCAAATTTTTTTCTAGCGGAGGTGCATGGGGACTGGCAGTGCGTGAAATTTTCCCAACCTTGCCGTAACAGCGCCACGATCACGCACTATGACGCAGTTCTCGGAGAATAAACCAAGCCTGCTCGAGGCTCAGGATCATACAGCTGGTTGGAGGCCCTAGTTATGAATAAAGGAATTGCGACAACATCGCCTTGGAATGCATCACTCCCTCGTTGAGCTTGCAATTGAAAACGCGAAGGGTGTGAGAGATTGGTCCAAGTGATGTCAGTAGTGATGTGTGATGGTTCGGATTCCGGAATGGAGCTCCAGAATCCGCAGTTACCTGGGCCGCCAAGATGCAACCCTGCGCCAGTGTGGCAATGCCAGTCTCGAAGACACTAGGGTCCAGACACTGAATACCAATATAAAGATTATTACTATTACATTCATCATAGAATTTATTAATATTGTACAACAGTAGTTGTAGAAGTCCATATGCAGGTTTGATGTCCATGTACACAGCCAGTCGTGGTAGGCTGGAAGCCCTGTCTAGCAGCAGCAGAGGAACGGGCAACAGAATATACCTGCGCAGCATCCGGCAAGGCTAAGAGAATCGACAACCAAAGAGTGAGTACCGTAGCCACACATTCCAGAATTAGATATAGATAAACGTACAGCCCGCAACATCCGCAACAGCAGTCATCTTCCTTCTTCTGTGGAGCCTGCTGGACGTAAACGACTTGGGGCTGGGGCTGGTATTGGGGCTGTTGTTGTCCCGGGTATCCCTGTTGAGGGTAGTACTGTTGCTGCCCATGCTGTTCTGTTCACCACAGGTCAGTGCCAGGTAAATTTGATCAGCACGGGTTCGGAACTGACGATAAGTAGGCCCGGGCTTTTCGACGGGCGGAGGACCGTAATATCCTTGGTTGGACATGATGGAAGGTTAGGAAAGATGGGGGGAAAAGTGAAGGAGATGGAGGGGACTGTGGCAATAAGTACAATGCCCACTGCCGATGCGCAGTTTCAGGTTTACCGTCACGCTGACTCAGACGCCAAGACAACAATCATTTATCATGGTGTTATCCTGATTGTCGACAGACATGCAGTAAGTACTTGCTTTCTCAACTCGGGATCCAAGGTAATTTTCCAGAATCTTCGGATTTCGACCCTGCGTATAAAGTTATAGTGGCGTAAATGATCATGCTGAATGATTGCCTACAATAATTGTCTGATGGGCCCGTCGCTCAAAAATAAATCTATCCTTTCCCCAGGAGGCCTCCTATGCGATTCCCTAGTTTCTTCACCATCCCCTTTATCCCCCCACGCCTACCATTCGAATTATTATTGCCTGTGCCCCCATTCCCATCACCGTTATTAGACCGTGCTTGGCGTTTGCGGCGGTGTTTAGCGGCCATCCTAGCGAACATTACACGCATTGCTGGTGTACAAGAATTGGAGTGCTAAGTAAAAATTAGCAAGATGAGAGCGTTATTTGAGGTTAAAGATGAAACTGGGGAAACTCGACGCTTTATCTACCAGTGAAATGCGGAATGTCTTGAAACCGATTACCAATACATAGACAGTAAGATAAGATGCATATGCGACTCGGAGAAAAGACTCATTTATTTGCAGAACGATTTCAATTCCAAAGGAGTCGTTAAATTTTTTCAGAATCTTTCCAGAAGTTCAACAGTGGCGAAGCCGTGCAGATAGACACACAGATACTACGGTTCCTTGTCAGCTGGATTAAAATACATGTGCTCGGCTGAAGGAGCGGAGGCTAAACGGAAGTCCGGAAGCAATGTATTTGCTGAGTCAGCGCCTCATGTTTTTCGCCTGCGTGGTGTGAAACGACGAGCAGAGCATTGTTCACGTTATCCACGACGGCCCCAGCGCTGTCTTAGCTGTTGCCCACGTTGATCGAGGTGCCAAGATACCCAAGATACCCAATGGCCGACAGCACTGTAGCCATGTCCAGTCCATT
The DNA here is from genome assembly GCA_018282025.1 of Sphagnurus paluster. NCBI lineage: Eukaryota > Fungi > Basidiomycota > Agaricomycetes > Agaricales > Lyophyllaceae > Sphagnurus > Sphagnurus paluster. The sequence continues at coordinate 13,221 of JABCKI010005929.1, forward strand.
TCTCCAGGAGGCCACGAAAAATTCAACTATCGTCTGGCGACGGGACCTGGAGGCGCTATTTCATCATGCTAAAGAACGATTTCCTGATGTTGTGTGGGAGGTGGGTGGTGGGGAGGACGACGGTGACGAGCGAGAGGTATGGGGACACAAGGGTGAGTTGATCGTTGACAAGGTTTGACATGGTGTTGACCATTAACCAGCGATCGTGTACGCCCGCGCGCCACCCAGTTTCCAGTCGAGATATTTCTCTTTCAGACCGAATCCTTACTCTTCTTCGCCACCGCCGACTACCTCTGCACTAAGCCTTGACATCGTCAGTTCCCGAACCCCGTCACCAGCGCCGTCGGCTGCACCCACTGCATCCAATACCCTCTTACGACTCAGCACGCCAATCAACCCAGCTCTCTTTTCCAATGAACTCGAGTATCTTTACACTGGTCAAGGCTTCGGGGAGGCCTTTGAATTTCTCTTTGATTCATCGGAGGCTCCACACGATGATGCCGACGCAGAGGAACTGCGCATCGACAAGTTGCGCAAAGACCTCGTCTTCATGTGGCGCTCTCGTCTCTACTCCGACATTCGTATTTCCTTGACAGGCAACTTTACCTCTTCTAATCATGAAAGCACTACTGCTATCTTTTCCTCCCATCGTTTTGTCCTCGTTTCTCGCTCGTCGTATTTCCACACTGCTCTAATTTCGTGGCCAAGTAAAAAAGATCAGCAAGTCCTAAACCTACCGTCTCCTCCCTTCACGCCAGCGTCGTTACACTTTACGCTCGGGTTCATCTACACTGGAACCCTAATATTTTCGCACAGGTCGTACGACCTCGATACTGGGTTCCATATTATGCGCTCGGCAACATATCTGAGCATGTCAACCCTCTACGACGAGGTCCAGGCCCGTATCGTGCAGGAAATGCTTCACGGCCTCTTCCATGCATTCCTACCATTCGTCGAGTACGAGCGGCTCACTGCTGGTGCTTGGGGCACAGGTGGATGCCGATGTCGCCAATGTGCACGACGAGTCCCGCGTGTCCTTGAATTCGCCCTCTCTGACGACGTCAAGAACGCCCTACTCGAGCGTGGTGCACGTAGGGCCCTTGTTGGCCTTTTTGGTGAGGGCTGGTGTACGCCCGAGTTCGCAACACTCCCGGTCAAGATCAGGGAGAGCATCCTGAAAGGATTGGGCAAACGCACGACGCCGCCGAATGTGTTTGCGCTCTTGTATGCAGCGGAACACGCTCTCGAACGCCTGTCTTCAGTTATCGATGCATGGGCGGGTGATGTGCGTGACATGGTCCTCGCCGCACGCAAGACAATCGATGAAGTAGTGTGCACCCAGTCCGAGGCGTGTTTTAGCGAGAAGGCTTGGGACGAGATTATGGAGAATGACGGTGTTGCATTTGACGATGCGGAGCGTGTTGAATGGATTATGGCATCCGTGGGGAGGGGTGCCAATGAACGCAATGCGGCGTCTTTGTATCAGGTGAGTACATGTCCCCACTGTTTTATCTCCTGGCCTCAACTATCCCTGTTTGCCAGACACTTGTTTCTTCGATTCTGCTCCGCCCACACCCGACAGAGACGAACGCACCAATGCTCTCGTCGACTTCCCATATTCGTGTGCAAGTGGAACAGGCGCGTACAGATTTGCTGAGATGGATCGGAAGTCGATGGCTTGCGATTCGCCAAGTAGGCGGGTTCGATGACCTGGAGGGATGGGCACTCAAAGAAATTAGCGACAGTACGTGTCTTTGCTTGATGATAACTTGGACATTGCTAATTACACTGCGTAGATATTGACCAGCCTCTAGAGGATCTGCTTAATCCAGCCATGCCTATATCCCAGTCATCCCTGAAACCTCACAACGCGCCCCGGCAGTCTACCCTTCTGCGTGCTAAAGAAAATGAGAGTGACTCGATCAGTATGCACTCTTCGATGCGCGTCAGTATGCGCAGCCGTACCCTACCCCTTACAACGGGTGCTAGGCGAGGGCGGGCGTCTCCTTCGGCCATGGCACCCCCCTCTTCTTCTACTTTAACTTCTTATAAATCGATAGCTCGTATGAACGCATCCACGACAAGCCTGGCGCGCAATAGTCCACTAGCTGCAGACGAGGATAAGGACGAGGACATGGATACATCACGTCCGGACTCGAAGCTCACACCAGGTCTAGGATCCATCGGTCTTCCGCCTTACACCTCGCGCTCGCCGTCGCCGTCGCCCTCAAGACGGTCGGCCTTGGAGCCAGAAGACGACAGGGAGAGCACCAATGGTGACTACGATGATGCTAACAGTGTTCTTGATGACCAGCGCGCTGGGCCGAGTTCGACGCTCCCAAGATCACTCTCACTGGACCACAACCACAACCACTACTCGCCCCCTGCACACAGGACGAAAGTCGTCGTTAGAAAGGTCGCACCATCTATACGCTCTGTAGCCACAACCCCGACCTTACCGAAGACGCGCGTGTCCTTGTCTCATACCTCTTCTGTGTCCTCACTCCGTTCATCCTCTGCCTCTATGCGTTCCGTGGCCTCAACCGTCCGTAAGAGCACGGTCACCGCGTCGAGTCGCCCCGGTGGGCTCCGTACACCACATAGTCCTACCACCCCCGTCTCACCACTCGGCAGCTCACGTCCCACGTCCCGCGGCTCCATCGCCTCGTCCACACACACTCTGAGCTTCAAATCGGCCGCGAGCTCCACACGCCCCGCATCTACCGTGTCCGATGCATCGACCGCCTTCCGAACTGCGAACTCTACACGGTCACGCCGCACATCCTCAGCATCGGTAGCCTCGAATAGCAGTACGAATGCTAACCACGGGGGTAGAGAGACGCCTACGCATGTGACGCCGAAGCCTGCAGCGGGGAGGACCAGGAAGACGTCGGCAGGGTCGACCAGGAGCAGTATAGCTGGTGGCACAACGCCGAGACGCCCGCTCGTACCCCCGGTGGATACAACTAAGCTCAGTCCCATGGCAATGAGGCGTGCGCCGTCATCGGGTGCATCGTCGATACGATCGACGACGTCAACGGTGTCCACTGCGACGAGTGCCGCAGCGCGAAAGGCAATTGTGGGTGCGGGAAAGAAGGTGGGCGGCAGTACCAACGCGAGCCCGGTAGAGAGGGTGAAGGAAGAGCTGGCTAAGGAGAAGCAGAAAGACAAAGAGAAAGAGAAGAAGCACCAAGAACCGGAAAAGGAGCAGAAGGACAAGCAGGACAAGGAGATACCTCCTACTGCCCCAGCATCGGAGACTGCTACGCAGAGCAGTGCATCAGAGCCAGCCCTGCAGAACACAAGCAGCACCATGACAATCAAGGCCAAGGCCAAAGTGGAGCCGGCAGTTGACCACAGGAAGAGTGGTAGTAACGCATCGACCGGGAGCGCATCAACACTCAAGCGACGAGGATCAACAGATACCATTACGACGCGGCTCAGTGCTACCACGTCCTCGAGCCGGAAAACTGCTGCGAAACCACCTTCCTCGCCGTTACCCTCCTCATCGCCCCAGGCGCCCAGTGCCAAGGTGCTCCCGACGTTGCCGATCGCTGCCAGGGGCGCAACGCTAGACATTGGCATCCCGTGCATCATCTCATCGAAGCGCAAGCGGTTTAAGGCATATGCTCGTTATATCGGGGAGGTGGAGGGCGAGGATGGGCCCTGGGTTGGTGTGGAGGTGCCGGTGAATGAGAACTGGGGTGGAGACCGTGACGACGGCGAGCGGCAGTGGAACGACGGTACATGGGGTGGAATACGGTACTTCGAGATTGGGAGTGTTATGGGGAGCGAGTGGGGTGATGGTGTAGGCTTCGATGATAGAGCTGCAAGGAGGAGAAGAGCTGATTGGGTCGGGAGTGGGAGTGGGAGCGTGTGGGGCGCGAAGGGGGTTCTGAAACGCGAGGGCGACCAACTGAGTGTTGACCGCGCGAAAAGGATCAGGAGCGTCAGCCCAGCGATATCAGATACGTCGGGGATAGAGTCGCGGGGACTTTTTGTGAGGCCACAGCAAGTGCTATACGTTGTTGATGCTGTTGGATCAGACTTGTAAATTAGGATCGTTTTCATACCCTCTCCCAATTTGTGTTTCAATGCAGTCTAGTCCTCACATACATGATTCTAATACCTTCCTTCACTGTATCAAGCAACTCACTCTCATTAATTTTTTTTTTGGACTTCGGATATAGCTTACTCTTATTGTTGACACTCTTTGCAACGCGTATAAAAATATCAAGGACAACTGTTACTGAGGGTATGAAGTTGTCGCGGAGTGTGGTTGGACGCTTGGGCGCCCGGCAACCAAGTCACCTGACTCTCAGCCAATCGCATAATGTCGGACTGCATAATTAGCTCATCAGGATTTTTCCGAGTACTTATAGCCAGAGCACATGCTGATCATTCTTAATGCACTCCCCCTCCTCCCATCCCCCCAATATTTAGATCTCCTCGCGCTTACTTCTACGCAAGCACTCATCTTGGATAACTTGGTCACCTCCTCAATCTTACGCGATAATACCTGTGACGATAAACAAGGACCTATCATAGCTTCAAATGACCTAGGCTCCTAGCCAATACACGCCCCTGGTGTCTGCTATAATCCTGCATTCCTGTCCGGGGCACCACTGGATGTCCATCCCACCTTTAATTTTATCAGGAACTCTTGCACGTATTTGATTGTCTATCTCGTCATTCTATATCTGGCTCACAATGTACGGCGCTTCAGGCGAACATTCTCGTTTTCCACCTTATCCCGTCCATCTCCTATCGCGATCCTTGGCACAGTGGCCTTTGTCCGGTCACACCCTTATTCTGATGCCATCGCCATCGAATTTTGAGTGCCTGTTCGTTGCCTTGGCCGGCCTACTTGTTCCCTGGACGCTCCGACGCCTAGACGCCTCGTTGCACGGCATGTGTTCTTTACGGACCTCCCCCGTAATTTGACATCACCACTTTGACTCGGGAACGCCGAGGATCGGCTGCTTATGGCGTGATTAAACAGCAAGTTCCCCTTGTGCACCTGTCGACCAGAGCATCGATGCCGGGAAGGTTTGATCTAAGTAGGGCTATCATAGGATCGAATGCAAGTCAGCTGGGCAAGCACACGGGAGGGAACGATGACAGCTGTTGGCATCTTGCAAGTTGAAAAATATTTTGTTCATTCGCTCGGGTGCTTCCTTGGCCCTCGCGCGTTGGAATTCAGATTGTTGTGTAATACAGATGCAAACGAACTGGTTTGCCTTAGACGAGTATAAAAATCAGTTTTTCTACCCCATCTTTCCTCCGTGCATTGCATTAGCAGTAGCAGCGCAGAACTCTTCCCTCTTCAGTTCGCTCTTGAGTCTTCAGACGGTTATCCGTCCTCGACAACACTCTCCTCACCCACCTCGCTAACTGCAACCTAAATATACCATGGACATGGGAATGGACCACAGCCACGGCGGAGACTCTGGTGCCTCTGGCGCTGCCTGCAAAATCAGCATGTTGTGGAACTGGTAAATCCTTATGCTCCCATCGCTTTCCCCCCTTGACTCACCTTTTCATACAGGACGACCGTCGATGCGTGCTTCCTGTCCGAGCAGTGGCACATCCGCTCTGTCGGCGCATATGTCGGCAGTGTCATCAGCCTCTTCTTCGTCGTCATCTTGCTTGAGGCCTTCCGCCGCCTCGGGCGCGAGTACGATCGCAAGATTGTCCGCGAGCACAATGCGCGCTACGCTGCCGGCACCGCCGCTGGCGAGGATGGGAGCCTGAGCAAGTTCGCCGACGGCAGCATCAGCACACCCCCACCTTTTCGGTACGTTTTACAAGTTGCACCGCCTTCGGGTTTGGTGGATTTTCTTTTCTTTTCTTCATGGCACTGATGTGAACCGTGTAGACCTTCGGTGGCACAACAGGCGATCCGTAGTCTCTTTTACTTTGTGCAATTCAGCGCGGGGTATATCCTTATGTTGCTCGCCATGTACTTTAATGGCGGTATCATCCTTGCGATCTTCGTGCGTTTCTGTTTACTCATATGATCTCTGAAAGGCTGATCATCTTCCTGCTCTTTCTAGTTCGGCTCGTTCGTTGGCTTCTTCTTATCCAGCGTGAGTACCTATTCTTGTATTTTTAGGAGTGTGCTCACAAGTCATTTTTAGTGGGATACGGTCGGCGGGCAATTGACGCCGGAGACGAGGGGTCAGACTTGTTGTTAGTGCTGCTGTTATACAGTGGCTTTTCTCAATTTCCAGGTCCAATGACACATGTACACGTATTTCATCTTACGGTTACGATATCACGAATGTACTCAGCGTACTCGAATTGTCCATGTTAACTATAAAGCTTGAGATTAAAAAAATACAGTTACCACCTTCGATTGTTCGACATTCTTGTTAGGCTTCAAAAAGGGGCTGGTCATTGCTCGGTGGTACCTCCCGATTCTAACTCTTAAGTACCCATAACCGGCGCAGTCATCTCTCCTATTTGATGAGACGTAGTAAACATAATTACGATCACTTCGTGTTGCATTTGTCTTTTTCAGAAGCCTAAATGATGGGGATCATTGGGATGAATGGTGTTTGCGCCACGCTATGGTGAGCAGGCTCGAGTAAAGACTCACAAATCAAGTTCAGTTGCAACATGGTGTACATACAAGGCCACGAAAAAAGCACTCCATCTCTATCCTACAACTCGACATATTTGATATTTGGGTTTACTTTGTTTATGAACTGCGAATTTACTAGAGAGGAGATCACAGTATTCACACATTTCCGACTTCCAGTCAGTTGGGAGTTCGACAAATATCTGGGATCACCAAGATGGCTTGGTTGACGAAGGCCGTCACCTGAGCAGCATTTCTCGTATCAACGGTAAGCCAGGCGGTGAGCAGTTGAAGCAACTGGGCGCGCATATGCCCTGGGACTCCCGGTGTGCGTTCCCACACAATGTACCACTCGAGCGCCCGGGCTAGAATGAAAAATGGTGTCAACAGCCTGTGTAAACAAGTCTAGTCACATTGTACTTACGTGCTTGATGGAAATTTCTATTGGCGAACACCCGGTCCTGAAATATTTTGGCATTCTGTCCCGTCGGATTCACGTTAACACTGGAAGCGTGAGATTTCAGAAAGATCGTAAACCAAGCTAATTTAAAGAATAAACGTACGTGTAGCTCGGATTGTGCGTTCTGTACCGCCCTTGTACATTTGGGTCACCGTCGCCGAACTTTATCATGTACTGCCGCGGAGGGTTCTAAGATACGCCATGAGTTCTCGCTGCTGTGAAGAATGTAAGGGAGGTACGCACTGGTACACCCGGTGGAATGGCGGCGATGCCTGCGGAATCTTCCACATCTGGCGTAACAATCATGTAGCAAACGTTGGCCATAATGTCAACTGTGTTCTAGAAAGCCTTTAAGCGTGTAGGTAGGTTGTTCAATTGCAGACTGTTACTAGGTGGTTCGAACAAGGATCTTTATAACTGAACGACGTGGGATTAAATGTACAGATATGTACTGATACTGGTTGGAGTATTGTCCTTAGTTCTACTTTTGTCGACACCCTAGATCATTTCCCCCGCACCTATCTGTATACGATACATAACGGCCCAAGGGCCAGTTTTTCGCCCTAAGGCCAGGGCTCACTTTCGTATGACATCGGAGAAACTACCCCGTTGGCATTGGTGCACAGGGTACAAAGGTGATGATGTAGCTACGGCATGCAATGATGATGGGGGGAAAGGGGTGTCCAGTTCAATTCACAGCTCATCGCATCAGATCTTTTTAATATAAAAAAAAGCGACGATGAACTGAAGCCGATAGTGAATTGAGTGCACCCAGTGGCGGGGCTGCATGATTTGAGCCCATCATGCTCATCAAACGGAGTCTATAATACCGTGTCTGGTACAACACAGTTGAACACAATGAGCTACGAGCTGAACTTTAATCATTGAACACGCCTATTTCCCCCCCGGACCAAGCTAAGGAACACCTCAAACTTGGAGCACTTTTCCGACTGTGTCGCATAAATATTCTGATTTTTTTTTTTCATGAAATTGACCTCGAAAGAATTATCAGCGTTCATAGTCATCCTGCCAGGGCTGACCTCCAAGGGTTTCAAGATGTGGGGAAACCAGTGTCAGCTAGGACCCTCAATATGATCATTTATGGTAGCAAGAAAGAGGAGCTGCAGAGCCCCAGATTTTTGAATTGCTTCGATAGAAAGGGCACAACCCAATAGTCATAAATCAGCTATCAATGCATACGGTGCACTGCTCATTTAATTTCCGTCTAACCTGAGTCACCGACCACACCCTTGAATTCAATCCAAGTCCATACAGAAACATCGCAGGATTAGTGGATCTTGGCTATTTTGCATTGTTAGCTTGTGCACGGTGTTCAACGCTGAAGTTGAGAATGAAGAACCTAACTTTGCCTAAAGTAAACTACAGGCCAGTCCCACTGGTTTGGTCGACGGCCGTTGACTTGAAGCATTTTCCCAGACGTCCAGGTCCTGTCGTGATGTTTGCATACTATATCGCAAACAACCCCTGTAAGGAGAACCTCACAAACCGGGAACTGCCTGGATCCAATCCGCTAAGGCTTGATCTGATGATGTCAGAGTCAACCCTGCTAGACTACGTGCTAAGAAACTGGCAGTCACTGTTTCATCGTTATCGTCAAACGAGGGCCGAAAAGCCCCAGCAGCGTCTTGGGCGCATGCTGGGGGGTGCTGAGGGGTGGGGAGGTGGTTGCGCTGGTGGTGGCGGAGTGGTGGTACGTGGAGTTGGCGCTGGGCATAGACGTCGGCGGCGTCGTCGTCAAACGAGGGCCGAAACCAAGCACCACGTTGGCTATAGAGTCGCCTCGGCTGTGTGCGGCATTGAAAATGTCAGTAAGAGATCGAGGATCGCAGCGGTTCTTGGAAGGATCAATGTTTAGGTTATGAGTGCAAGCGGCCACGAACGGAGAAGTACGACTGGATGTCCCAGATTAGATGATGAAACCTTCATGGTCCTGAGTGGAGACCTGTACGGCACAAAGGCGAATGCAACCATGATGCAAGGCGTCAGAAGCAAGAGCGTAAAGAGTAGATGTCTAGGCTCGCAAGTCGTTATGTAGGTGTCCTTCTACAAGTGAGCACAGCATCGAACGTTGAGCATTGCACATCGAACATTGATGATTCGCTGAGATCGGCTTGGCAGCTTCGCCTTTCCCACCAATTCCTCGCAGTTGCGCGCACGAGTCCTCTCTTCCTCACCCTCGACGAATGGAACCAATAATCTCCCCGTTCCATTTCTCGATGGAGGGAAGCTCTTGGCCAATAGTACTCATCATACATCGGAGTGGGCATTGGGACCAAGAACAAAGATCTCCTCAAGAGGCTGGCTGCTGTGCTCGTGCGATGGGGGCTGGTTATGGCGTACGGGAGGTGGGCGAGCGACGTGGTCGACCGTCAGAAGGAAGGCGCGGTCGCTCTGGGTGCCCTCTCGAAGGTAAGTAGACGGCACCTTTGAAGTAAGGTGTGTTAAGCAGGGAGATCTGTATGTGCCAAGCGTGGGCTACGAAGCTCGGGGCCAGGGTCGATAGTGGGGTTGGAGGAGAGAAGCTTTGGGCCTAGAGACTGTATGACCACAGGTTCCCAGGAGGCAACCTCGACGTCAAGAAAGCCCTGTTGCGCCTCAAATTTCAAAGGCGAGAGTCCCAGGCATGACCCACAATCGAGAGATGGAGCAGACGGACTGGCTGACCCAAGAGGCGTCAGATTCTCCGATTTTGGCCATTCCATGACGTACTGAGGGTACCCCCTCTGTCTATAACAGGAAATTTAAGCGAGCGGCATGGCAACCGGCGACATTGTTTCCCGGCGTAGTGCGTTACGCATAGGTCGTCCATCCAGAACGCGTTCGCCGACATTTCCACATCGTTACAGTGTTTCACCACTCCTTGATACACCACCACTCCTTTGTACAAGGCCTGATTCCTCCTCCATTCTCTGATCAACTCTCTCAGAGTTTTTTGCATAGGAAAGGGCTTTTTTATATTTATCTGATCTATAATTATTATGACAGTGGCTGCTATTGAACAGGACATATCGAGGGATCAGTCAGAATTTTTGGAATTTCCCAATTTCGATTTGTGTACTGCTCCCTCATTAAATTCAATGGACAAGATTTTGCTTGAAATTTTGTCTCTAATCATTGAAAGCTTATGTTTGTCGAAGCCGATCACCTCCCTTGCCTTCTTGATGTTGAGCGATGTCACTCTCAATGAGCTGCATCTCTGTAGTGTACAAAAATGGTCGGTCACACTACACCTACGGCACAAGCCGCTGAAACCAAAAGCAGAAGCATCTAAAGCAAAAAGATTGACTAAGAAAGGTGCCATAGCGGTGTTTGAAGACGCTGGAGCTGATAACAACGATTTGAAGGACACAGACAGTGGGGAAAACAGGAATTTGGTGAGTTAGATGGATTTGGCAGTCACGCTGATGTGACTGTATCGAGGAGTGGTTTCGTGCTGATAAGAGCTTTCCCGACTGATTTCCTCCATCGCCCACATTGCCCGCCCTCGATAAACACTCTTGGTGTCAAAGATTCATGAAGAGACCTGCATGTACACTTTCATATCTTTTTCTTTTTCTTTTGTTATGTAAAATAGTTTCTCCGAGATGCATCTTCATTTGGTTGTATCAAGGACCGGTGAAACACTGTAACATGGTTGAATGATACCATATCCTATCATACTATACACATCTACTACAAAATGTGGCTGTACATGTTGTGTAAATCCTCGCTCTTTTGCCGCTCCTTCTCTTACGCTTCATCGGCTTCATAATACATAATCTAACTACTTCAACTGATGTACCTCGCCACTTCATTCGTGCAGACGCAAGCATGCTGTCGTGCCATGCAAGTGAGGGAACAACTGAATTACCACGTGGTTGCTCCACAAATGTCTCACAGGCGAGAAAGTTGTCGTTAAATGCTTGCCCTTTTCTCGCTCCGTTACTTACGCTTCGTCGGCTTCGTACTATGGAATCCAAGCACTCCACAATGTAGATATACCAACTTTTTTTGTATGTACTGTCGTGCCATATAAGTAAGGCAAACCATGTGCGCACTCCACAGATGTCTCATTGATGTCAGTGATAATCATAGCACAGCCTGATGTGCTCAACATCGTCGTTCGAAGTTCATATATTTAGATATGCTCCTTACTGTAAATTTTCAAAATCTGGCTCCATGAAGATACACTTTCGCAACCCTAACAAAAACTACTGATACAACTGATCCTCATATCTGAAAAAATCGGGGGTGGGGGAACCAGCAACAACTCAGCAAAAAAAATTGAGGAGATACACCCAAGACAATCGTGATCGCATAAAAAAAGAGTTTTTCCATTAGTTATATCTTCTACAAACCGATACTGACAGTGCCAACCAATTTCTCTTCCTCGCTGATTACCTTG
>JABCKI010005930.1:0-24540 GCA_018282025.1 Sphagnurus paluster
CAGTCTATCTGAGTTCTTTTCTATTTGTAGTGGTGTCCTAGTATGTCCTTGTGACGAAGCGTCGCCCTAACAGGAATCTGGGATGGAAGGGGTGGAGTCTGAGATGACCAAGATAGGGTATTGAGGCAGAGTCTAGATGGAAAAATAGTTTGAGTGCAGTGTGTTTAGATTGACTGTGGAATATAAAATATTTTATAACTTTTTTTTCACTGCACTTCTGGCAGTTTGTCTGAATCTGAGTTGGGTTAGATTACTTTAGAGTGAGAGAAAGACATTAGAGAGTGATGTGGGGGATGGGGTGAGGGGTTTTTTGACAGAGTATATAGCTGCTATTACTGTCAAAATCTGACATGTGGATGTCACAGGCAAGGGGGGGTTTGGGGGGGAACCCCAGGGGTTCCCCCCCAACCACTATAATTCTTAACACAAAAATATTACAAAAACTGACATTGAAAGAACTCAAAAGGGAAGATATAGAGTGACATGCAAGGAGGGATGAGACATCTGTGTAATGAAATATGTCTAACAACTGCGACCCCCCCGTGACAACGGCACGGGTCCTTAAGCTTGTTAGGCGGGAATAAGAACGGGAATTAGTTATGTAAACACATGGTAGCTTCGATTACCTACTATTGATGTAACACAGCGTGATCTAAGCACTTGAAGATTTTACTTATCAGTGCCATTGTTATTAGTTTTAAAGAAAAAATTCGATCGGGTTCGATGGAGCCAAAAAATCTGAATGAACAGCAAGCCAGTGAAGGACTGGGACGCGTCAACATGACGGTCCGACGATCGTGACGACGCGTTTGATCACTCCACGTGACAATCATGATCATGCGTGACTCGTGGGCAAGGGCCTGCCTTTGAACGCCCGGAATTTTGAATGTTTGAGCTTTTGCCCATTTGTCGGAATTGTCCCAAGAACAGATTTAACGCTGCGCACTAATCATAAATACTACTATCGGTTCAAGCTGCAGTGGCATACGCATTGATTGCTTGAGACACCGCCGTTACTGTGGATTCCATCGCCGCTCGCTCCCCGTCATCTTCAATCGATTTGAACAAGTTTCGGGATCGCCACTTGTCTGGATGGAATATAACTTGTATCTTCTTGAGCGGCAGATGCTCAAAGGCAGTGGTATCTCGCCGCCGGTATATTTGCTGAAGCTTTTGCAGGAAAACCTGTATGGCTGAGGACTCGATGAGTTGGAATCGCAGTTGTCTGGGATTGTGAAGCGTTGGCCATGGAACGCTTTCAAAAGTCAGCGGTCGTTCCTCCGAGAAATTTGACGTCTCGAAGTTGAGGGCCAGAGAGATAAAACGATGCACGGCCCTTTCTTGTGTCCAGGTCCCAGTGCCACAACACCAATCCTTCGTGTCCCGCTCCCGACATCGATGTCGTTCGGCCTCTGTTGCGTTTCTCCAACTCTCCAAGCGACGTTCCTCCTGAAATCGTTTCTGCTCCTCTGCCCTCTGCCGTTCCTCTCCCTTTCTCCTTTCCTCTTCTCTTCGCATCTCTTCCTCTTCTCTAATCTTCCGTCTCTCCTCCTTTTTACGCATTTCCTCTACACGCCTTGCCTCTTGTTGGGCCTTCTTTTCCTCTGCCTCCGCCCTTTTCGCCTTCTGCTTGTCTTGCTTGTATAGATCAGCTATCGCACGCCTCTGCGCGTTTTCCTCCAGCTTCTTGACTATCGCTTTCAACTCCTTTACGTCCTGGGATAGTTTTTGGGAGTTATTCATCTCCCTTAAACGCATGTCCTCCTCCAGGTAAAGTTGCCGCTGCAGTTCTGCGATCTTCCCCCAAAACTCCGCTAACTCCTTCGCCTGGAGTTCGACCTTTTCGTTCTTCTCCTTCGGAGGTGTGTGTTATGCGAGTCCGTCATCCTCATGTCACCAGTTCCGTTGTGAGGTAATTTGCTAGGTCTTCGCCAGACTGTATGACATTCTTCTGTTCCTCCACTGTGGCCTCCAAGGCCTGGACCTCCGAGCACCTTGCACGCTCGGATTCTACGTTGAGCTTCATCCAGAAATCTCGTTCCCGCGAGACCTTCTCTAGTTCAAGAGTAATCGTCTCATAAGATCCTCTCTGAGTGTTCGTCACGTCCTGGAAGCTGATGCTGACAGGTTTCCCCCCAATCAAGGCACCGTCTAGTGCCTGCATTGCCGTGAATGCTATTATGCGTTTCAAGAGATCAAGGGCTGGACGTTGTCTCGTGGGAGGGAAAGCTCACCAGCCAATGGGGATGTGCACTTGACAAACCCTCTTCCGGAGCAAAGGCCATCGGAATCGAGATCGATTTCCGCACTAACAGAGGACTCATGTTAAATTGGTCCTTTGAGCTAATTCAAAGCGACCTACCTAGTGAGCAAACCTGGGCCGGGCTGCGCTTTTATTTTAGTGATTTTTGCTTCGGTCAATCAAGTTAGATCTTACCTGGCCAAAAAGCTTTGCTAGATCCGAGCTCTGTACTTCTGGTGTGAGATTCTATAATCCATTTATAAGTTCCTTTTTTGAAATAATATCCTGGTTATAAATTTCCTACGTACCATGCAAATCAGTTTGCAGTGATCATAAGGCACTGAACTGATATTTGCGAGGCCTTCGACGGGTCCGAATGGCCTGATAAGATCGTGGAGTACTTAGGTGGTCAGCCCATGCGGCAGGCCCTTAACTACGCGGCCTGCACAAGCTGTTCCGCATCCTAGGGCAAGATTCTTGGAAAGGATTAGGCGCGTCTCGGGCAGGACATCAGGGATGTAGGATAACTGGATAGTGGCGAACGCCTTCTCAGCTAATGTACAAGTTGGTAGTTTTGAAGCTCAAGAAGCGTAGTTGGATTTACCTTCGGCAGTGAACGCAAAGGTTATCAACGCCGTCAAACTTTCGGGTTCCTCATGATATTCCAAGCTGGCCGCGACGATGAGGTTATACTTCCGGAAAGTGGCCTCAATATCGAGGTAGCTGATATGAGCAGGTAAGTTATGGGCGTAGAGGACACATCCTTCATCTTGTAGTGAGGTGATGGTGCTCATGATGCTGAAGTGGAAGAGATGGAACATCTCAATCTTCGTTTATCTGTTTTCTTGATATTTCCATAACAAAGAATAAAAGGATGTAGTGCCCTGAGGAACTTCGAGCCACGTTCTCACTTTGTCAAATGGGTAGAGCCACCGCGTTACTAGGCGCTGTATTCCTTGTTTTTTCATGAAATCCTGGTTACAAGAGTGGGTAACTGAGCACCTCGAACTTTGAACTTCAATCATGATGCTAGTCAAGTTCTGTGAGTTGTCATTTTATAAGGACACGATAGAAACTTACAAAAGAAAACTGTGTGACTTGCCGTTTATGAGAAAGATTTCTCGCTCATATGGCAGAACTGGTCTAGCCTGGGTTTGGCGAGCAAAGGGCCTTCCATTGTTCCGCATCAAATCTGGGTTGTGACGTTACACAGCGCGTAATGATTGTCAAGTCACTCTTGTGCGCCCACACCAGCACTGCGCTCACCAGCCCGCTGCCATCTCCCCCCAGGCTCTTTTCAATGCCGGCGAAGTCCTCTCAAAAAAGATCCTCAACATCAAGCGCGAAAGTCGTAAAGCTCCAGTCGCGCAAGCCATCGAGTGCTTCCCGAGATGTCCAGAGATTCGACCCGCTCACTGCTGTAACTAAATTACAACCACTCATGAAATGAACTGAAAAATTTAGCAGTTTACGAAATCCAAGTTAAACTCGGACCCAAGAAACGCGTCACAGGAATCGCACTTCAAGGGCAAAGCCAAAGCCATAACTTTCGACGATGCATTTGGTAAGTGAGCTTGGCAATCGATTCCTTACTTACAACCAATCACCTTGCTCTAGACGACAGGATGTGGGTTGATATATACGAGCCTATGACCGAAGTCCGTGTTGGTTTTTTTTTTGTTATCTGGGGTTTTCTGATATGGCTAGTTAGGCAGAGCTTGCTGTGCACAAGAGAAAAGTTGAAGACGTGCGTCGCTGGCTGCATGAATCCTTCGATGGGGGACCCTCGGGAACCTTGAGGAAATATAGGGTAAGCCCTATTGTCACATTCCAGCAGATTTTGTTAACGAAGCCACAGAGGATACTTGTACTGACTGGACCAGCGGGCACCGCGAAGACTGCCACGATGCGAGTTCTTGCACGGGAGATGGACTTCGAGCTTATGGAATGGAGGACTGCGGTAGCTGATAGCACATTTGGTATGTGCTCAAATGTCAGCTCCAGATCAACTAACTCAGATGCCCTCTAGATTCTTCCTATGACGCAGACGCAGAGGCTCCGTTTTCAAAATTCGAGGCCTTTCTCAACCGTGCATCTAGCTGCCAGAACCTCTTCACACCACCTTGTGCGGCAACCTCATTACCCAAACGTCATGTCATTCTCCTGGAAGATCTGCCGAACATTCTACATCCTGGCACACAGACACAATTTCATACCGCGCTTCAAGCCCTCGTCACATCGCCCATTACTAGTCCTCCCGTACCATTAGTCATTGTGGTCAGTGATGCCGGTTTGCGTGGTGAGGCTAGCGATGAACGCCTTTCCAAAGGTGGTTGGGGAAAGGGCAATTCGGATAGCGTCTTTGACGTACGCACAGTGTTGTCTAAAGACCTCCTTGGAAGTCCATATGTCACGCAGATCGGGTAGGCTCCGCAATACCCTCTTTTTTTGTGCCATGAGCTGACTGGCTTGTGAAGGTTCAATCCGATTGCACCAACGCTCCTAACAAAAGCACTGCAGGCATTACTCAAAAAACACTTCTCGACAACCGGTAACGCTCATGCAGCGCCTCCAAAAGAGGTCTTGGATGCGGTGGTAGACTCTGCCAATGGGGATATACGCAGCGCGATTATGGCCCTTCAATTTGCATGTGTGGTTGAGATGAATGGCAAGGTGCAAAAGAAGAAAGATGGGAAGGGCAGGGGCAAGGTGGTAATACTCGAGGCGATAACGAGACGCGAACAGAGTTTAGTTCTATTTCATCTCCTGGGAAAGGTGTTCTATAACAAGCGTCAGTCTTCACTCTTATACTCCGATTCCCCGGTGCTAATAATTCCGGGCAGGGAAAGGAGATCAACCAAGCTCGTCTGCATCCGCAAAAGACATTCAGAAAGAGAAGTTAGCCGATGCACAACTCAAAGATCCGCCTAGACTCCAACCTTGGCTTGTAGACCACGAAAGAAGAGCAAGCAGAGTTGACGTTGATGTAAGCGCACCTCCGTTGTCCCTTTCCTACATTCAATTCATATTATATTCGCTTTAGACCCTCTATGCCGACTCTCCGATCGATTCTTCGCTCTTCTCACTCTATATCCACCAAAATTACCCACAGTTCGCTGACGGAGTGGAGGAGTGCGAAGGTATCGCCGACTGGCTGAGCTGGATCGACTGTAGCGGTGGTGAATCGGTAAGGGTGATACGATTAAGGAATGTCTAAACTCTAAAATTGACTATTTTATTATTAGTGGTATCAAGCCAATCCGCATCGCTTCCACCTGCTGACGCTCGGCACGCTCCACTCGCTCCCTTCGCCCGTCACCAGAAGGGATCAGAAGATACTCAAGCCCATGTTCTTCGATGCCTTACATAGGGAAAAGCTCGCATGGGAGGGTGTCCGCGATGCACGCGGATGGGTACTAGGCGATGCATCCGGAACGGTTCGTTATAGATTCCTCGCTTGTTGGGATGTTTTACTAATGTACTGGTCACAGAGTGACAGACATAGTGGATGGAGTTATGCGGAGGTGGCTCTAGAACTAGGTGGTGTACTCCGGGTGTATGACGAGTCGGGCGCGATTCCCCGACCTCCCGTGTCGCATCGGTTATTTTCGAAGATGAGGTTCGGACCTGCTGGGTCACTTGGGAACGTGCTTGGTGAGAGAGATGACCCTGACTTGGTTGAAGACACGGACTATGTGGCTCCGATTGCTAGGGATATGCGGACGGACACTGATGGCGGGTGGTTGCCCACCGATGACATAGAGGAGTTTTGAGTCGTTTGCGGAGCTCGGGAGCTCACTTCGGCCACGCGCAACAACTTGGAATGCTCTCGGTACCTCGTTTCAGAACAATACAGCGGACCATGCCTCACGGAAGCCAAGCCCGCAGGAGCGTCTTATATCCGTCCCTCCATCCTGCACTAGGCCTCTTATGCACAGAAGTTCTTTCCGTCCGTCCAGAAACGACTTCTGCCCATTGGTGAACTTGTCCCTCGTTCAACCCTGGTCAACCCTGGGACTGCACGCGTTTGTTCGCTCGAAGTTGTAGTTTCAGTGGCGTCGAGTAGGTGTGAAGAAACCCTATTATAGTCTTGAGGTCACCGCAATGAAATGGTTTATGTCGCCGTATATTTAAGTAGGTGGTGGTCGCTTGATATATTTAGATTTGGTATAACGTTGACCATATAACCATTCGTCTAGCTCCATATTTTCCCGCTACGCAAAATCCGTATGTATACTTCATTGAATACAATCTACTGAAGAACGTAATTGCACATCGCTAATTAGATTCCCAGTGATTGGAATGGTGAAACTTGACAATAGACCCTGGCGTAACCCTCACTGAGCCAACTCCTGGCTAAAGGCAAATCTTTGAATGGTTGTTCAGGCTTGCCGGTCTTCTTTCGATTGTTGCAGTTTCCGTAAGCCCAATTTTCATTCATGAAACGATTGCAACAATTGAATTGATTGGATGGGCTGATTTAAACAATCCATTCTTTATCTTGCTCAAGGTTGGTTTAACTTGGTTATTGCTTCTGCATGATCGCAGCTCAGTGCTATGAGTTTTACGTTCCATCTAGGGACAGCAACCAACCGTCATTTCTGAATAAATACACGATCGCAAGCAAAATATTCATTGAAAATTACAACTACGTATGTCACTCAATTCTTTTGCGGGTTTCTACTTTGGGGGATGATCGGTGCTATGCTAAATTTGCTCATTCTTTCAGGGTTTTAACTATTCTTAATGGGTTTAACCGCTTATGAGTGCCTGGAGGCTGGTGCGACCCTATGTAATTTATAATAACCATGATAACTTCTCTGACCCAACGTCAGTTTCCCCTCACCGTGCGCTGCCTGGGACTCAAGGTGCTGCGAGTTCTGGCGGCCTACTTGGAAACATGTACCTCGTCGAAATGGGCCTCGACTCCCACACATTCTTTGCTAGCATGATTACAAGAAACATGTTTTCTGGTGCGTGACACACTATCTCTCTGGCGAAACCGGGTATTGATGGATAATGTGGAAAGTCATTACATGGACCTGGTTGGTTTGGGACTGTGTCTCTCGCTTTCCTCGGGAGTACGAAAGCTTTTGGAGGTGAGTATCGAACCATACGCTTCGAAGAATTTTGATCAACTACTATACGCCTCACGCCCACAGATCTTCTCTTACCCAAAAGTGCCGTTTGAGTGTGTCTGGTGTTTATATTGTCACAAGATACATTGGTCTGATTGGGCAAACGTATGTGATGTCTTCGGACGCCGGTCTCCAGAATAACAGGACTCTTGTTTTAGCATTAATTTCATTTGGACTACCGTTCTACTTTCAAAAGATACTGTTCCTCGAGAAGAGTGCTGGAGCTGGTTTGGCTTCCAATCCCTTATCATTCAATCTTTATTTGGGGCTCTGCAGTATGTCCTCATGTTGCGAGGTGAGGCTTTTTTCGTAACCGTGGTTTGTCATGCGTCTAACTGTCTCGTTCAGTTTCTGCACTGTACTTCAAGAGTAAACCCATCTCCACGTTCCTCGCGTTTGTGTGGCTTTTTGAGCGCATGGTCATTATGTACTGCGCCGTCAGAATCTTCGCTATCGTGGAATTCGATTCAACATGTCTAGTTGATACTACTCCGTTGGGACCTGTCTCTGTTTTGACGTGAGATTTCAAGTATCTGATTCCATTGCTCCCTTTTTAAAAAAAGAAAAAACGATGACTTCAGTGCTGTGATCGTTGGCGTGCAATTCATAGTATGGGGTATGACTTTGAGCCAGCTTTATGGCATCGGCTATCCCAAAACCCCCCTAACTAGGCAAATCCTTCGCGACGGGATGATAGTCTGCTCGTCAGTTATAGGTAAGTTTAATGTACTTCCGTCATGATTCTAGGAACTGGCTAATCGCCGTGGCTAGCGTTCTACGTCACTGTCATTCCCTACAGCTTCCTAGTAGACGTTCTAACACACAGTGTGTTTTCGTGAGTCCACCTTCAGTCAGCTATCATTTTCGGAGCCCCCTTGACAATATTTTCTTGCAGAGTTTTGATAACTTTGCTGTCTATCTCGGTGAGATTCCTGCGTCACTTTCATTAAGTAATATGGAACTCATTCACATGCAGGGCTCTCGGGTGATCCTGAACCTTCGAGGTCTTCCGGGTCATGCATCGACACTAACAGACGGATCAAGTTGCGACTCCGAGTCGATCTGTACGCTAGACACTATCAATACCGAAGACTTGGATTATACAGATTCTATCCTCCCAGACTCCTTCTCAGAAGAAGCCTATGGCAACTAACGACAGGGACACCGTACTCGCGACTAGCTTTTAGATGGTAGTCGGACACTGTACGAACATATACCTTACCAACAGAGTATTATGCCTTGGCTTGAGTTCTATGTATAACCTTCAACTAATATTCAGCGCCATTTGTGCTATTTGTATTACCCAGTACATACAACTTCGCTATTATATACGATATCTATACAAGTAGCAATAATACACGGAATAAAATACAACATAACAGATACAAAACCTCGCATAGCCTGGGATACAGGTACGGCAACCTAGAGCAGTTCGTAAGACACAGTGAAAGTTCAATGAGAGAGTTAAAGTATTAAGTGGATCCGGTCAAAGGTGCCGTCCGTCTGGTTCAGGCTTCAGGTCGATAAAGTGTGCAAGTCCTGGGATGACGTTCACAAGGATCCTTTCGAGACTTGAAAATGGCGGGTAACGGGATTCATTGTGTATACCAATCGTGTTGATAGCCCAAGAAGCGTAGACCTGCCGGTTCGCTCGCAGCTGTTCCCGGAAAAGCTCCTGTTGTAGGGAAAGACGTCAGGACGGGGACTGCTGTAGAGACATGAATGGGTTGACGTACAAACTGTCTTTCCTTGGAATGCGCTAGGGCCCCGTCGTGTCCTGCGTGAGCCGCCGTAGCTATGACTTCAGCGAACGTTAGCTCAAGCCGTGCGAGTGACGGCAGCCTCGACGCGAGCATTTCCAACAGCGGGCGGCTGAGGCGTTCCAGCCTCAGGTGAAGTCGTCTGAGCGGCGACTGCTCCGAGTCGTTGAGAATGGTGTTCAACAACTCTGCAACCTCCGCGTACTTGAGATTCTGCTCTACGAGACTTAGATGGCTAATTTGTCCTGAATGCAGGGAGAGGAATTTGAATATGGGCGTCAAGTCGGCCTTGAGGGGCCGCAATGCGATGTGTACATCACATAGCTGGGGGTATGGGGTATCTAGAGAGGAGAGGATATTTGGGATCCATAGTTTAGATTGCTCTGTAGGATTGGCTGTGGCAGAGCATCGATTGGTGGTGAACTGGATAGACCTTAGGGTTTCTCGATGCTTGTTTAAGAATTGGACTACGACTCCAGTATCGGAAAGTTGACTACCGTCGAATGGCATGCAGAGGGAAAACCTTTGCAGTCTAGGGAAGACCCCAAGCATCTGGAAGAACGTGGCAAGATCAAGCTCGGGGGAAGGTACGCGGGACGTGATTGAGAGGGATGTGAGAGTATGAAGGAGGTTGTTGACGAATATAACAAAGGCATCGAAGATGTATTTGATCTCAGTCTGCGATAACTTCTTCGCACACAAACTGATACTAAAATGCTCCAGGTGCGGCAAGTTAATACGGGCAAGTTCCGACAGCACTCCCATTGGCACGTTCAGAGATAGCTTCACTAGTCTATCTCCAATGCGCGATATGAGGGGTGCGGTGAAAGCTTGGTAAAGCTCTCGGTGATAACCCCAATCTTCCTTCCATTCGAGGGAGTATTCTGACAAATTCTCTAGCCCAGAGACGGTGTCCGAAACGCGCTTGATGTCCTTTTTCATACGTTTCTCCACCCACGCCTGAGTCTTGCGCTGTGCGAATTGAGGATCGAGGGCACCCTTGACGAAGTTCCAAAAACTCCTTTTCTTAGATGGCTTGACGCGAGGTTGAACCAGCCATGGCTGAACCTTGACGCGACGAGTCAGCACACCTCTGCCGGTAGAGGGGTCACTGCACAGATATGGATCAATTCAATGTCAAGAAGTCAAAGTAACCCGCGAACGCACTTGAGAATCCGACATAACGACTTCGTGTTCTTATCAAACTTGTAGAACGTCACCTCTTCGTATCTGGTCTGTGCAGAAATCTCGAGAAAAGTCCGGTTCACAGCATAGAGTTGGCGCAAGAATGGCCGTGGGATAAAGCTAGAAATCATGAACCAAATCTCCAGAGGCGTTCTGTCGATGAGTCGCTCCATAGCAGACGACATGGTGAGGATTGGGGTTTGAGCAAACCTGAGTCACTACCTGACAGTTGATGGGTTTAAGTAGGATGCCCATGGAGGACAATAACGGAGTGGACGAGTCATGCCTAGCAAATCATTGATACTGATCCAGGTCCCGAACGCTGTGCGCAGCACCACCTCGCGAATACCTCATGTTTTCGAAACAAGGACATATCATGTTCAGACGCCAAATAGTGCACTATCCTGGAACTCTATGAGCAATCTGGAAGCAACGGAAATAGAGGCTAGGCTATGAAAGAGCGCGACATACAAGTAAACTACTGATGGGATGGTCAATTCGTAAGGGCAAGTGCTCCTGTAAGTGATTAAAGCGTCCAGGGGGAAAAGGCGGTGATCCCGAGGAACGGCAGGTGACCTTCTAGACAGATGATGGTTGACAAAAGTAGCCCTACGGTCTTGATTTGGAGAGCCTTGACGTTGAACGTTGAATGCTGTGCGATCCCGAAATTAGTACGAGAGTGGTTGGCGGCCCTAAGTAATTATGCAGGGGGTATAGGAGGACTTGACAATAGGGCAGACAGTAGAAAAGCGACATTCTAGACGAGGCGGTGCGAGTGAAATGTGTGAGCGGAGTTTTGTCGGACTTTGAAGGACAATTTAGCCCGCGAGAGTCCGCATGCAGGTGAGCTCCAGTTGAGAAAGCATAGAAATTCAGGAAAGGCCTACTAGAAATCTATTAGTACTGCCCCGCCGATCTTTTGAGTAGGGGGAGGACAACCATGCTATTGATCCGTTGGTGTTGTGACTGAGTGTGACCCGACGTATTCGTGACTACTGTGGCTCGCGTCAAACTGTCGTGAATCCCCCGCCGCAACCACCATCATGTCCTCTGCAAAAGCTCGTTCAGCACATGCGCGGGCCATTTTGGGCGAAGAGCTCTATAGCCAGCTGCCGAACACCAAGGTTCTGCTTGTTGGTGCAGGAGGTATCGGCTGTGAACTATGTGCGTCATAAAATTCGATTCTGCAACTTCATCTCATCGTCTTCTAGTGAAGAACATCGTCCTTGTTGGCTTTGGAAAAATTACTTTGCTGGATCTTGACACCATTGATCTGTCCAACCTCAATCGGCAGTTCCTTTTCAGGACTAAGGATGTCAAGAAAAGCAAGGCGCTCGTGAGCAACATGTTTTGATGGCGTACAACACTCTGCTTACTTCTTCCTTAAGACGGCAGCACGGACAGCTGGCGCGTTCAATCCCAATGTTCAATTGACGCCCATTCATGGAAACATTAAGGAGCCTGAATACGACATCCCATGGTTCCAGCAGTTTGACATCGTCCTCAATGCACTTGACAATCTTGGTGAGGCAGATCATTACATAGCATGTTCTGCCACTGACTCGTCGTAGACGCCAGACGACACGTTAACAAGATGTGCATGGCCGCACAAGTCCCACTGGTCGAATCGGGAACCGCGGGATACTTGGGACAAGTACAGCCTCTTCTCAAGGTGCGCACAATGACCAATTTGCTGGTACCGAATTATTCATTTTAATAATCATACACGAAAACGCTCATTAGGATCAAACAGAATGCTTTGACTGCATTCCTAAACCGACACCCAAAACCTTCCCTGTGTGCACTATTCGATCCACGCCCAGCCAGCCCATTCACTGTATTGTTTGGAGTAAAAGCTACTTGATGGGGTGTGTTGTCCTTTCCTTGCTTCGGCTGACATATTTTGATGCGATTGTAGACAACTTTTTGGTGAAGACGAAGACGCCGGCGGCGAACTCGATGAAGCCGAAAAGCAAGGCGAAAATGGCAAGTCCAAGTTTACATCACCTCCAGGTAGTGTTTAACCTTACTTGTGCATCACCAGCGCAGGAAATCGCCACATTACGAAAAGAAGCCCAGGCATTCAACGGTGTTCGTGTTGCCCTTCGCTCGAAGTCTCCAGAAGTGAACAAAGACGTAGCCCAGCTGGTGTTCCAGAAGGTACGTACCCTAGGTTTGCGATCAAAATCTTTACTAAAACTTGCGATAGGTCTTCAATGCTGACATCAAAAACCTTCTTATCATGTCAGATATGTGGCGGTCGCGTGCTCCACCGGTCCCGCTCGACTTCCATGCTATCATGGACGGCACGTTTGTGCTCCATAACGAGGCAATAAATGGTACCAATGGAAGCAGTATACCCAACGGCAGTTCCACGATACTAAAAGACCAGAAGGCGCTCTCCTTACGAGACAGTGTCGAACTTTTTGTTGACAGGTAAATACCCTATCCAGGTATCACTTTAGCCCACTCACCAAGTTTTCTCGTAGCACAAATCGCTTGGCAGCGCGTCTGCGGACCGGAAACGAGTCCACCATTTCGTTCGACAAAGATGACGACGATACACTTGACTTTGTCACTGCTGCGTCTAACCTTCGATCTACGGCGTACGGCATTGGCAGAAAGACTCGCTGGGAAGTGAAAGGTATATCATTCACCACCGACTTGTTTCTTGATCCTTAGCGGTATGCACTACAGAAATGGCTGGGAATATCATCCCGGCGATTGCGACCACGAACGCTGTCGTCTCCGGCCTCATCGTGCTACAAGCACTACATCTCTTACGGAAAAACACCAAGGCGCTACGCAATGTACATCTGCAATACAAGCCCACGGTCCCACTGAGCACTATCACACTCTCGGGCCCAAGCCCAGCATGCGGCATCTGCCGCGACACCTATGCGGTTGTTCAGTGTGATCCCGAACGCGCGCTGCTTGGGGACGTCGTTAAGGGGGTGCTGGGTGGCGATGAAAGGGAAGTGAGTGTCTACGAGGATAAGAGGATTCTCAGTGACCCAGACTGGGACGACAACCTCGACCGCACCCTCGAGAGCCTAAATGTGACGCGAGGCAAGTTCTTGACAATTGTGGATGAGGAGGGCGAGTGGGGCGCGATTTCGGTCGGACTGAGCTTGCTTCCGTATGTCCTGTTTTCTTTATCACCGAAATATTCTAATTTCTTTGCTCTTGCACAGCCCAAACCACCCGCCTAATGCACTGCCTTACATCCTGCCCTCGCCCCTGCCCCGGCCGCCGAAAAAAGAGAAAGCCCCACCTCCTCCTTCACCTTCACCCGAGCCTGTCCCTATGGCAGTGTCTGCACAAGAGCCCGCGACCCCGCCACGCGCATCGAAGAAAAGGTCGCTGCCTATCGACATGGAGGGAGACTTCATCGATTTGGCACCGACCCCGAAGCGACTGAAGCCCGCCACCAACGGTGCGGCAGCGGGAACGAATGGGAGCCCGAGCAAGAAGCGCAAGCTTGATGAGGACGGACTCATCCTCGTTGATGGGCCTGGGGAGTTGGTGGACGATATTATCGTCATTGATTGACTTGACGGGGCTTACGAGATCCATGTATATGTGTACAGTGTCTACTTATGTTTTGCTAATATGTTAGGGAGCGAGGTATACCTACTATTAGACGTACGTGAATAATCATATCTTTCTCTTGTTGTAAATGCGATGTCCACAGAAAGTTCGTTATTCAAGGCTCCAGAAATCGATCAGCCGCATCACCACCATATCCTCTCCTCGACTTCGACGTCATCCTGATTCCTCGCAACGACGAACATCATACCGATTTGTGCGAAGTCAGAGATATAGCCAGGTTCACGAACTCCACATCCATCCCTTAACCTACCAGACAGACGATCTAATTCACGCCCATACAGCGAACTTGACTTCCATTGTAGCCCACCACCAGACCGCAACGAAGAATATTCTTTAAAGCATCCAGGGATCAAATGTGCACAGTATGTCGTAATGTGCAATATGACTTTGTTGACATTTGCGCGAACGAGTTGGCTGGTCTTCCACTGGGGAATCTAGATTCTACAGACTGGGGGCACAATTCTTCGCATATACTGATCAAGGTATTGATTGAAACTCTTATGTAGCACTCCTAATTTACATTTTTGCCCGGATACATTACTCCCTGGAGACGATCGGGGCGAGTGGATATCTTTCGACCACACCTATCTCCGAGTCACTCACTAGCTGCACAGCTGGAGATCGCTAGTCCCAGGGCGATCCACCTCTGGACTGGAAGAGACGCTGCTGGTGTTGGTCTACCCGTTCCACGCTCAAAGCCTGGCTCTGTAGTTTCGTCCTATGCGCGCACTGTTGTCGGCACCGCAACAAGGCGATCTGATACCCCTCCAGATGACCACCATATATTTTGCAATGACTGTAACGAGGTTAGTCATTCTATCATCTATCTAGCTCTTATTGGTCTTTACTAATCTGCGGGTGTCCCTGGTGTCGTTGGGATTCGATACCAGCGCGCAAACTGCCCTTCATAGGCTCCGAGAGGTTATAATCATAATCTGGTATTTGTCTCCACAATTTTGATGGTAATAGTAGTATTCAATGTTAATTTTAGAGTGCGAAAACTGCGAAAGAAGATCATGCATGGTCCATGACCCAATGCACGTATTCTTCAAACTCCCAAGAGCCGTTCAACGTCCAACCCAACCATCTTTCTCCATGGTTCCCATTTTGTAAGGATCCGCCGAAAATCAGAAGATTTCCTACTCACCTTAGGAGCAAATACCGAGTACCTGCCGGTCAACAAAGTCCGATGATCGATTCAATAGATACAACAGGCATTCTCAATTCACTTGGTTGATCTGCTCACAGCTGGTTCCCCGAAGCTTACCTTGCGGAGCTCAAGCACCAATCTGCTGTTTGTGATCCTTGTGTCATGATGATACTCACGTTTTCGTCGTTTTCAAGTCGCTGGTGAGTACCATTTCCTTTGGTAGTCGAGGCAATAAGTGTATTTCTCCTAGGTGGACATGAAGATATTCAAGTAGTAATGGCTTTCAGTTTCATTCCGAAGACCGTAATCACTGACAACTTAGCAAAACTTTTGCTAACGTAGAGAGCCCTCACGAAAGCCCACCCGTAATCCCCTATCCTGTGAGTTCGTCGTGTATAATACATGTATATCACACTATAAGTGGAAACGGTAAGTACATTTCTATCCTTTTTTGAAGCCTAAATTTAATGGTAAGACAGTGACAATGGGGGGGAAAGTGAACACACCTAGACGACGCCGTTCGTAGAAAAGATCTGTTCTGCTTGCACCCAGGTTGACAATCTTAGGGCAGCCATCCCTATCCTTCTCTAAACGCGTGCACTCAGCACAGTAATATGCATCAGAAATACCTAAGATTCTGATTAAGTATTATGACTCGGTGATGGACAGAGATAAGCTCACCGGGCCCGCTGCAAATAATGCATCGACCCCCATAAGTTCCAAAGTTACATTCATCGCAAATGCGCACCAATGTTTCGGGCCTCACGTAGGAATCGCAAACGGGACTAAGAATGCCATTGAATTGGGAGATCTAAACAATTGATGAAGGAAACTTGCCATTTGCCATCATCTTTCTCGCAAAGACGGCCAAAGGCTGCCACAACATGAGTTGTTTACTAAGAATTTCATTATCAAAGTAGACAAACCTATGCCTGGCTGACGCCTGCACATGATTAAATCTCAAGGTTTCGGTCAGCATGCAGTTGGGGGAAACTGTGAAAGATACTATACCAGGATGGTGTTTTGACATCGCGGTATGCGGTGAAAGTGTGCGTGCTTAGTTAGCACTATGAGAATCGGGCCGGGTCCGCCTCAAGCTGCCGCCGTATCTCAAATTTGCGTCGAGATTGGGACGTCGACCAGGACGTCCTATACTTTGGTCGTAAATAGACATTATATTTTTTTAAATCGTGGCAATTATACATGAGATCCGGTTTGGATCCGTGTGTCTGGTAGTTCCATAGAACATCAACTCAACATCAACTTTTCAATGCCCTAGTTCTACTTTGTCATTAGTTATTTAATTCTAGATATAAAATAGAGATAAATTATTTACATGCTAGATTCAAGACTTGGTGATTTTTGTGAGCAAAGAACTTCGAAGAGCTTGCTCAAGCCAAGTGGCGTGAGAGAAAGATGCAGCACACACGAGCAAAAAAGTGCTGTCTGGCGGGTTTGTTCGAGCTCTACATCTCTCTTACTTACAAGAGTCGGGGATCCTTCTGAGTCTTCTCCGAGAGTCCAGCCTTTAGCTTCTCTTGCTGAATTTATGTAGCTCTTCTGCTGGTCCATCAGTCCGATGCAAATTTTAAAGAAAGCCATGGATCACTAACGGTGGACTGTCTCGTCAGCCACCGTGGACTATCATTTGGCGGCGCAGTCATGATTTCAACACTCTCTTCTCTCTAACCCTAGGCGCCTACCCCCCGCAAATATGCTATTTCTGGCACCGCTTCTTGTGCTCTCGAGCTTCATTTATGTCGCTATGGGTGATGATCTCGACGCGCAGGTGCAGTTCGATAATAAGCCTCCTCCACCTGCACCCCCACCAGAACAAAAGCTTGTTGTGGCTCACTTCATGGTCGGCAACACGTATCCATACCAAGTGGCTGACTGGTCCAAAGGTACATCTATGCTCTGATATACTCGACGCTCATTGACGTATTCGTTAGATATCATCCTGGCTTCTTCGAAGGGTATCGATGCCTTTGTACTCAACGTCGGGCGTGACGAATGGCAACCTAAACGCGTAGCGGACGCCTTCACGGCAGCCCAGAAGAGCAAAACCGGCTTCAAGCTGTTTCTTTCCTTCGACATGTCCTCACTCCCCTGCGCCACGCTTGCTGACGCCACCGCTCTCCGCAACTACATCATCTCGTACCGCTCGCACCCTAACCAGCTGATTTACCCACTCGGTTCCGGTCGCTTGTTGGTCTCGACGTTCGCCGGGGAAGATTGCCGCTTCGGCCAGGGTAGTCTCCAAACCGCGTGGCATTATGCCCTTAAAGGCGACCCGCAATTACCAGATGTCTATTTTGTGCCATCCTTTTTTGTAGACCCGTTAAAATTTGGCGAGCTTAAGATTATAGATGGCGCGTTTCATTGGAACTCGGCCTGGCCCATGGGGAACTACAATGCAAGCTTCGAACTCGACAACTTGTTCCTCAAAAATTTGGGTGGAAAAACCTATATGGCGGGCATCTCGCCCTGGTTCTTCACGGTGAGCGCTTTCACGCTCTTTGCAACTTTATTTTTAGCCTGATTGTTGAGGTTCTAGCACTACGGACCGGATACGTACAATAAGAACTTCATCTACCGATGCGATGATTGGCACTTTGCGGCGCGGTGGGAATTGATAGTGAAGAACCGCCATATGGTGGATTTGGCACAGGTAATCACTTGGAACGATTTCGGTGAGTCGCACTACGTGGGACCGATCGCTGGTGCGCAGCCTATGTCAGAGGCTTGGACCAAGGGATTCGACCATCAAGGTAAAAAAATTTCTATTCTAATTAGAATGCTCTTCCTAACATCAATTTTGTCGTAACCAGGCTGGCTTGATCTCATGCAATACTACATCTGGGCTTACAAAACAGGGGCCTATCCGACCATCGCTCGAGATCGCATCTTCTTGTGGTCAAGGTTATATCCCGCAAACGCGAGTACACAGGATTATCTAGGTAAACCTCAGAATTCGTTTATGGTAAGCAAGCCGAGCTCAACTCGTCGATGGCTTCTCACCTTTTTAACAGACCCAAGACTACCTGTGGGCTGTTGCCCTACTACCGACACCCGCAGCAGTGACTTTATCATGTGGTTCCTCTCATTCAGCGGAAACGCTTCCAGCGGGCCTTTCGAAAATGCGCCTCCGGCTATCAACACAATGCGAGGTGAAAGTTCAAATTTGGAGGAAGGATACATTAGTCATGGATTTTATGCCGACGGGTTTCAGGTTCAACAGGAACCCTGTTAGCTACAACTTCAACGCGTTCGTAGCGGTATCGCCGTAGCGCCTTATATACATACAATAATTACTTCCGTGTCCCTAAACTGCTGTGCATTGATCGGTTAATGTATACGATATCGATATTCTCCTTCGAGGTGGTACTAGAATAGCCCTGAGAGTTCATACTTGTGAAATTGGAAGAAGTTTTACAACTGGAAATTACTTATATCCATAGGGTTGAAAATTTTACAAATTGAGGTATATTTTACACGCCAGTGTACTTGAAAAAATTAAATATAATAAAAATATAACCTGCAGCTTCATACCATGTTGGTCCTTTTGTCTGGTGAATAGTCGTATGCTTTTGTACTGCCATCCAGAGGATCTTGGTGGAGTTCAACCACCTTGACGTTTAGGCGTGTGGATGAGTCGTCGACTGCAGACAGGAAGTCTACGGAGCGGACACCAGATGTCGACCCACCGAGGGTTGATACTTTGGAGCGAGACATGGAGTAACTGCCGGCGGAGGAGAAGTTGGATTCCCCCTTATGAGAATCCAATATACGAGCACAAAGCCCCACCACCACGGCGAGATTACAGACCAAAAGGGAGGCACACCACTAGGAAAGTGTCAGTGACCTTCAATTTAATTTGGTCAAGTTGATTTCTGACCTCAACGATCGCGACGAATACTTCATCCAAACCGCCGACACGAAGAACGTAATACGCGTGCACCAAGCTTGCGATAGTAGTGACCATGCTAGATGAGAACACCAACAGTAGACGGTTTTTCTGGGAGCGTGTAACCTCAAGATTCCACAATAGCCTTAATGGTGCTGCAATGAGCACAGAGTCGGCATAAATATCGCCTGTACGACAGAGGGGTAGTTGAATATAGTGTGGGGCTTGGGGAAGCAATTTGACTCACTGATGAGCTGTGCAATCGCTACGTTTTGACCCAAGGCACATTGCGGTGCAAGGCTCTCCTAAAGTGGTGGTTAGGCTTAATCAAGAACCGTCATTTGATCATGAGGAAATACCTTCCATAGTGGTTGGGTTTCACAGACCCAGAACACTTGCGCAAAAAGAACGGCCCAGATTATCAAGAAGGAAGCAACTAGGCCGTGTAAAATTCGCTTCAGGCTAGAGCCCTGTGGCATGATCCTGATTACTGAGAAGAGGATGGACAAACGGGCCGTCCTGTCGTACCGGCAGTGTTGGAGGCTATCACATTGAGGGAATGAAGAAGCCGTACCACACGATCCCATAAAATCCTTGCGCAAGCAGGTAATACATCGCTACCCTGGTCAATTGAGATAGATCCGCTATAAGAGAATATTATGAGTAAAAATCAGGAGAATTAAGTTGAGACGACATACTTGGATCTCCGAGATGAATGAACAGGGCTGCAACAAATATGACGACAATTGCCAAAGACAAAGCAGCAAATCCATCGTCGTAACCAAATCTTCTGCTACGAAGTCGCTCAAAAATCCGGACAAGTGTAACTGCAGAAGCAATGATTGGGCCTGCCAGACCAATAACTTCGATGTCGGAGGGAGCGGTTAATAACGGCAAGCATACAGAAGAAGAAAGGCCATACCTTTGACTGAGTACACTGTGATCGGTGATGTAGAGGCCATTTCTCTTGTGATGGACTTTGCACGAGGTTCCCGCTCAACAAAAATCTAGGTTTTAATAGTGTTTGATCTCGCATACTCATTGCGATACGTCAACGTCCGATGTAGTCCCAGGTGCAACCGTAACCAACAAATACCAGCATGGGTTAGTTTTCGAAGACTTCTCCGTCTGAAATAGTATCCACCTGCCAAAAATCAAAATCCCCAAAGATGTCCCATTGTAAGGAACGTGCATGGATTAACATGCATCACCATCACTTCGAGGCGACAAGGTGTCAAGGATCTATAGCAGTCCATCAACCATCCTTATGTGGATCAGATGAAAGCATGTCCCGTGTCCTATTTTACCATGAGTTACAGAGAGAAGAAAATATATCGATGTACTTCTGAATTTTCCTGAATACATTCCGTGTAGAAGCCCAGATTGATCACTTCGTAAGAACGGAACACAACATCCAAGCATTGATACGCCCAGATTCGGAAACCCATCACAGTACTTGACTTCCAGAGATATACTTGAGGTGGCCGCAAGAGACAGAAGTATCGGAACAGGTGAAAAGAGTAGCGGATGTGAAGTTCAAGTTCAAGTATTTCGATTCAATTTCGACGCAGGGTGTGACGCGTGACGCAAAGAGTTACTGTCGCTCGAAAACATAGGGTTGTGGTCTTTTGAAAGGTACCCAAAGTGTTTAGTCCATGGCTGGGCGTGATCCCATCGAAATACTAAGCTGGATTGCGATTGAGATATCTAAGATAGCAAATTCGATCAGAAGTGATTTTAACAGTAAGTTTACTGAAGGGACTGAGCTAGTGTCGCGTGGGTGGCTTCTATGGCTGGGGTTCCATAGAGTTCCTTCCCAAAGGAGAAAAGTTCGGCCTCCGCACGTGCAGAGCAATCAGGGGTTGTGGTGATTGAATGGTTATTGACTCGCCGTTCCACATATCCCTCTCGAGAAGATACCAGCCATCAAGCGTAATCAAACGACGTCGAGACGGCACCCTATTGAGAAAATTGCAAGCGATTGATCCTAGCGCTATGGGATCGCAGACGACGCAGAGTGTATCCCACGTGCATTGAAATATTCGGGAAATATTGTGGGAAAAAACTGCATATTGAGCGCAACGCCGGCCTCTTAAGGGTCTGCCTAAAACATCGCCATAGTAAGAATTTTTTACTTAGCGCTTCTCTGTGCAAGGTTAATATGTGGCGGCCGGGCCACGTGGGGTCCATGGTAATACTTTTATGCCAATCTTTATCTTATATGCGACTGGAGCAATTGGCCGCGCCGCAAGACCCCGAAGTAGACATGCCCAAGGCCATCATATGAGATATCTCCTTTGACAGATCAACGACGCGTGCCCTTATTTTTCTCTTGGTACAACCTAAGTAAAGGTGGCACCAAGATGATTTGATTTAGAACTAACTTAGGAGCTTTTAGGAGGCTATCTCTGTTCTTCGCAATCTAGAAAATCGCATGGAGAAAATATTTTGTCCTATGGCGCCGAAGATCGATTCTTCCGAGATATGGTCACAAGTGGAATGTACGTGATTCTTTATTCTCCTTTCAACATTCTCCTTCCTAATATTATATCAATAAGTGTGAACGACGCAGCCTACATACGATCGAGCTCAATATTGATCTAAACTCCCGGCCGGTGTCTATGGAGTAACTGGGCCGTTGTCAAATCGGGCTCCTCGTTTCAAGATTTTGCATATAAGGTCTCCTGAATTCAGTGAGAGTAAAGCCCAAACCACCACATTCGTTCACCATGTTCCACATACTCAAGTCCTCGTCATTGCGTTCTACGCGTCTTTCATCACAACTACGTCGTTCCTTAGCTACTGGTGCCGACATTATCCATCATCATCCCAGTTCACAAACGCGCGCTCCACAGTAAGCGACATACGATGCTATTGAACGAGCGCCGCTGACGTTCCCCTTCAGATTTGCTAGGCCCGCCCCCATTGGCCTCCCTAAGCTGAGCCCAACCCCTCGCAAAGATGTTTACCAGCTGCCAGTCAATAATGAGGAAGTAGCGCGTTTGAGTACGCCCCTGAATATTTTACGCATATTGAACGTCGGCTAATTTACTTGCCTCCTTTTCGCGTAGACAATCAACATGTTCTTCTGAAAATGCTTATTGGTGGCAACTACACGGAATCCATTAAAGAACATCTTGCATATCAACCAGGCGAGGATAAGGCTATCCTCGATCTTGGATGCGGAACTGGAGCCTGGTATGCTCGACGTCCATATTCAGTAAACTCGCTAATTCACTACCATAGGGCCATGGATATGGCTTCTGATTTTCCTCATTGTTCTGTAGTGGGTGCTGATGTTGCGCCATTAGACGTCGGGTAAGTCGTGGTCCGCTCGCTGTTTTTTATCCGACTTATTTCTACCATGAAAGTCTCGCACCGGAGAATTTGAGGTATGTTTTTTCTTTCAATCAAATGTTTAGAAATTAAACTTACGGCATCTTTTAGGATCGATACTGTCAGTGATAATTTCCGCAAATTCCGCATTTCAAAAAACTAATCTCCACCGCAGTGCGATGCTAACAAGGGGCTGGGATATGAGAACGCACAGTTCAACCTCGTGAACAGCCGCATGATCGCTATGGGTAAACTTTTACAGCTAGTCTTCTGGTCCTGTATTTACGTGAAACTAGGAATCAAAAACTACCCATCCTTCATTGGAGAGATCTCAAGAGTCCTGAAGCCTAATGGCTTCCTGCAACTGCAGGAGTGGGACTTTTTTGTCGTCGACTCTGAGAAGAACATGGTTGGCGTAGAGAGCTGGTTTGGACGTTGGTGCGCAGCCCTCAGACATGGTCTCGCTGTCCGTGGCGCCAGCATCAACGCAGCACAGGGTTTGGATGGCATGATTTCAGCCCAAGGAACCTTTGCATCCGTCAATCAACAAAATGTATGGATGCCAATAGGTCCCTGTTTCCCCAAAGGTCAGTTCCTCCTTCAAGACTTGTGTTTCGGATAAATATTCAACCTACGATCAGACACCGCTGATGGCATGCGCCTCAACCTGGTCGGAGAATTTATGCGCGAGAACGTCAAGGTTTGTATTCTTAGCCAGCTCCTTAACAACCACTAATTTTGTTTTATTTCGCTGCAGGCCTTCATCAAAGGCGGTCGTACACTCATTCTGGGAACTGGCATGAATGTTGAAGAATATGACACTCTCGCTTTCCAAGCGACTAAGGAGGTCCAAGATGTCACCCGCCCCATGTACCTTCGCTTGAACTGCGTCACAGCGCGCAAGCAGTAACTCACTCTCGTTTCATAATTTATTTTCATTGGTATATCTATTTATCTATGTAGCCATTAGCACTCTTACCCCTGTCACTCGTTGATCTCAAGGAATTCACTGTTTGATTCTTGCATTGTGCATGAGTTTTCGTTTCGTCCAAGCACCATGAGAATGTGTGGTGAATTCGCTCCATCTAAAAAGAAACACGATCATTCCAGCCCGCAGTCCAAATTGACAAGCCACATAACTGGCACATAATTCTGCACTATGCAGATGCCTCAGGCGAAGCAGCTGATGTGGGCGCCCCAAAGCTTCCGGATTAGTTAACAGTCGTAGCTACATGTAAAATCATTTCGGACAGTAGTGGCGATCTTTGGTCCTTGACTTCGACAATTACACTGACAGTTGTTGACAGATCCAAGTCATCAGCTGATACTCAAACGTCGAATTTTGTGATTTGATTTCCTAATAGACTAAATCCAGATCTTGTGTCGGAAGCCATGAGCTGTCGTAGACGAAGACGTTGGTTGGGTGTGGGAAAACTGGCGCCAGATCCCAGGTCGACGTCGCGAGGCCGACTGAGGAGGAGGACGGGTCACCAATAGACTCACTAGTGTTCGACGTCTACGACAATAAATTTAAGTTTATTTAATGTATGTGAAGGAATATATATAGAGTAGATATGGAGGGGCGGGGAAAGAAATTTGTCTGTAATTTTCGTGGTCTGGGCCCTGGGTCTAGTAGGAAGGGCCGTATGTATAGGGTCACGTCGCATTTCTCGACCGGGACCGGCTCGCAGGCTTGCCGGGTGCGGCACTATATGGACTCTGGAGTCTCTTCGAGATGATGGTAGATCTTACTATCATGGTTTGGGAGTTTCAAAAAATTTGGCAAATCACATTTTTCTACTCTCCCTCGCTGCATCTAGCCTCAAAAATTCGTACATAGATAGGAGTATGTCTCTTCTATCTGAATCCAAAAGAATTGGGGGAATCCCTGTGAGAATACGCTCTACGGAACAAAGCCGGTTCAAAAAGTGCCCAAAAGTTGGGAGTTTCAAAAAATTCGTCACGGTCTGTCACGATGCCGTTTCATGATTTTGCATCGGCACCCCGCAATGCTCTTGTGATCGGACGTCCGGAACGACCGGTAGTCTCCGTTTTGTCACGCTCGACGCTCGTCTCACATCCATTCCTCTACAGATACTGAACGTCTTCATATATTCTGAATATTTTTTCATTTAATAGTCCTTATAAGTCATGTATAGCTTCTGAGAAAGCCCTAGAAAAAATGGTAGAGGTTGAAGCATGCTACATTC
>JABCKI010005931.1:0-24482 GCA_018282025.1 Sphagnurus paluster
GCTGATCGACAGGCTAAGCACAATGAGTTCGCGGCTACACTCCGAGAAACTGGGCCCGCTAAACGAGCAGAGACTGCGGCGAAAGCACAGGCAACGCGCAAGAAAAATCAAAAAGAAAAGGAGGAGAAGGCGTCAGCAGCTGAAGCTCGGCAGCAGCAAGTAGTACCAGGCTGATCTTGTGTCAGCGACGGAGCCATTGGATCTCAAGATGGCTGCGTAGATAAATATTACATATTGATACGAGGGCTATCAACGCTCAGACGCCAATATCTGTCTGATGTAGAATTTGGGGCTTCAGGATGTCGATGCATCGTCATGTCAATATTTTGTGGCATATATTAGAAAAAGATCTGTCAGGGATCAGCGGTCTGTGCAGTGTTGATATTAATTTTATATACGAGTTCTGATTACCTGTCAACATTAAACTCGAATGGTGGTGTAGGCAGCCACGAGATCCAGTTTGACGATGAGGACCTTGGTTAGAGAATGCCACGAAGAGCCTCGGGCCAGACTGGTCGTGAGAGCGTTCCGGTTGAGCGCAACGCGAATACCGCGGTGTACCGCCACAATTTTCTTCGAACCTCTCACCATCGAACATTTCGCCTGTGCGTGTATTTTCCATTTTTTTGACGGAAAAAAGGCGTCCAGGACTAAATATTCTCAGATATAAAATGTCTACTGCCGATTTCCTCGCAAAGATTGACCGCGAAGCAGGGATATTGAACATTGTCTCACTTTTGTCTATTGAGCTGAGGATCACTCGGGGCTTATCTCTGCTACTGAGGCGAGGATATCACAACTCAATAAGGAACTATCCGATGAAATATCACATCTTGAGAAACTATGTGTCGCTGTCGCACCACACAAGATGCTTCCTCCGGAGATCATTGCCAAGATATTCTCTTTTGCCGTCGACACCACAGTACACGGGATACCCATTGGGCCTAGCGATTGGATGAAGGCACCATGGAAACTGCGGCGCGTCTGCTCGCTGTGGAGAAGGATAGCGCTCCACGACTGGCGGTTTTGGAATCATATTATGGCCTCTGTGTCTTACTTCTTGATCACCTCGTGAGCATTTGCTATTTCTGAAAAACAATATTCTGCGTCCAACTGGCCCAATTATAATAAAGCATGGACTGAACCTATTATGCGAGCCATACGGACCTCGTATTCTATCCAAGCTAGTTCTCCCCAACTCCTACCGGGTCTCAGAGATCGGCCTAGCGGCATATGATGCGGTCTTTTCGATGCCTGGAACTTCATGGCCCATGCTAGAGAAATTACATCTGCTCTCATACCCCTCACGAGAATCACCGCCTTTATTCGACGGGCTGAATAGCCTGCGCTACATCACGCTTGATTTCACCGTTCCTGCTGGAAGAGAAAGAATCTATCTGCTACCCACGATCCGATGGTCCCATATTACCTCTCTTGAGATTAATTCCCAGTCTGCACTAGCGAACCTTGCAGATCTCACTACCCTTGGCCAATGCTACAGTCTCACTCGACTCAGAACCCACATATGCATGGATAAATCAACCTTTGACGGTCTCCCGACTCTGAATATCAATCTCCCGGCCCTCCGAGATCTGGAAATAAATGGCTCAGTTGCGCTCAAGCATCCGCACTCGCCAGTTGGGCTTTTCCTTGATTGTCTAGATGTCCTAGCACTCACACATCTTCACGTGTCTGCTTCGCCTGGCAAAGTCGACGAGAACCCCCATTTAGTTACGAATATTGAAGCCCTCATAACGCGCTCAAATTGTACTCTCGAATCTCGATGAGCTCAGCATCGACGACCACGCCCCGATCTCGCCATGTCGGAGCCTAAAGACACTGCTTACACTCTTGCCCGATGTGCGCAATACTTCATACCGGAACTACCTTCTATCCTCGTTACATCCTGGAGAGCATTGCCGAAGGCGAGATATTGCAAAAGCTGGAGGACTGGCACTGCTTTGGGATCATGGACTCGCTACCTGTGTTTGAGGATATAATTTGGGCTAGATCGCTCCCCCGGCGCAATGAACTTGATTCTGCTAATCTAGATACTCGCAGGGTCCCGGGACTTTTTTGGAGAGCACGGATCTATATCCGTAGTCTGGACTGTCGAAATTATGCGCAGAAGTATGGAGAGTTGCCGCGTTAGATCCTTGGTCATTAGCGCCTTCCGTGATATCTGTTTCGCCCTGAAAATTGTGGGTGTCATTTATTGTACGATGTTAGAGGCATTTGTTTGTACTGACTCACAGATTGCAGGCCAAGTCCTGTGTGAGATAAAAAATATGAGAACAAGTAGTCAGCAGAACGAGAAATATTTGCGAACCCGCAGTGCCTCACGTCGAAGCTGAACTATAGAAATCAGTAAATTACTTCGTTTTTGACTCGAAGACATGTAGCGTACACGGCGACGTGGGTCTGGTATACCCTCTTGCTCCTGGATACGGACCGAGTTGCGGTCAGCCCCAGCCAGATTAAGCTTTTTTTTTTTGAAGTCAGCACGCATGATGAACGTATCAGATGAGGTGGCAAACGTGAGGTTTTGTGCCTGAGCGGTGCCACGACGCTCGACATAGTTGCTGAAAGAGAAATTTTCAAATCAAATGAAAAGAAAGAGGCACATAGACAGCTACTCACACACGTCCCACAGGAAACAAATCACATTATTTCGTCTCAACTAATAATAAAAAAGTCTTTTTTTCCACAATAATATTTCAGTAAGTAGAGATTTTTAGATTGGTTTTATCTTAATTCGACTCAAAACAAAGTGACATGTTTCCGGTGTCCATGCGTAGGATCGGCAATTGCCTGGAAGTCAAACGCGTCATAAAACGCGCCACCGCCAATTTGGTCGGTCAACCGATACACCGCCCCGAACGTGGGCTTGGAGACCATCATAAGCGCCACAAGGCTCGAGAGGGAGAGAAATTTCATAGCTGAGGCTGTAAGTGTGCTGTGAGAGTGAGGATTCTGGGGGAAAACCCACGCAGCATCATATAGGGCTTTATATTGTATCTGGCATAACTGTAGTAGCCAAAATAGGATGAGGGCACCGAGAGTCTTGTATGGCGAACTGATTGGAGATTGAATTGCGCATGCGTGCGAACGCGAAAGAAAAAATCAAGTCTCGACTTCAGGAACTTCTGCGTTGCTTTCGCGACACTGAAAAAGTGATTAAGCAAATTAGACGAAGGTCATAAGGCCTCGGAGCCGCGTGTTTTTTACCACCCGGAATGGTCCATGTCGTTAACAATGCGACGTCGTAGATGAAGGAGGTCTTCTTGGAGGTACTTGATTTGTTCGGTGAAAAGCAGTGGGCATCGACGCAGGGCTTGGCATTGAATGCAAGTCATGACGGTGGTGAGTGCACTACCCAGCTCCCGAAACGGAATTGACATCCCTCAGGAATGTCAGTCCTCCAACTGAACCGGCCGGGGGAACAGGAAGGTTAAAAATTACATAGCAACCCGGACTGCTAGTAGCAAGCACCTACGAAGATACTCACGCCGAGGGCCTTGCTTGCCATCTGACGTAGTCCCGACCCTCCGAAGTTTGTGCGCAGCATTTAATGCCTCTTGAAGTTGAAGTTTACTCTTGTACTCTTTCCCACTTGCCATGGCCGCAAATTCAAAAAAGGCTATCAAGTGTATTGCGAAATGGCGGGACCGCTTGGGCGCAGTGCTTAGTGAGTCTCAATGTAACTATCTACTAAATCCAACTATCTACTCATAGATGCGCATTGACTTGAAGTCGAAGTACGCATCGATGAAGGAACCAGGTGCGGTGTTCACTTGTTCTGGTCAAAGGTTGAGAATTAACGCTATTAATAGAAAAATGAGCCACGTACCAACGCAAGTCAAAGGGCAGGATGTTCCGGCGTAGGTGTTACCGGCCCAGTCACCGCCTGGATCGTCTCGTCAGCGCTTATCACAAGATAACGGGCAATGAAAATAGCGTACATAGTGTCAGGTTGATGATGATGTTGTGTGGGTTGAAGTGGGTAGCGAAGTCGCAGGTGGACGTGTTAGGGAAGTAGGCTGCGGGAGTGCCCTGTATGCCATCAAATATACCGTGAGTATGTGTTCGAGGATGCCAAATCTGACTAACCCATTTGCTAGTGTCGATGTCAGGGCTACCAAACTTGACTTCAAAGGGTACGTTGGTGCTGTCCCGAGTCCAGAACCAGACCTTGAAGAACTGGGGAGTACGCTCCATTACGAACCATCCACCACCGGCGGTGTTGAATGGGGGACCAAAGCTCAAGGGGTCAGAGGTAAAGCGCACGCCGCACCCAGCGTTGTAGTTGATTGCTACATCGCAATCTAGCTGGGTAGGCGTTCTGTGTGAACATG
Organism: Sphagnurus paluster; assembly: GCA_018282025.1. Classification (NCBI taxonomy): domain Eukaryota; kingdom Fungi; phylum Basidiomycota; class Agaricomycetes; order Agaricales; family Lyophyllaceae; genus Sphagnurus; species Sphagnurus paluster. The sequence goes on from JABCKI010005931.1 coordinate 4,356, forward strand.
AGTTATTTGATGAGCATATTTTACTTGGACATAGTGCCGTACCCAGTCTCGATGCGCTGCGTTGGCATGGTGCAGTCTGACGAGTGTTTGAGAGTCTTTGCCTTATCAAAATCTCTGATTCGACTTACTAGGCGAGGTGTGAAGTGTTGCGGCGTTGGGACCTTGGTCGTTGGCGCCCTCCATGATGTCAATCTCGCCCTATGATGCGTGTCAGATCATGAACAAAACCCTCTGAGAACGTTCACCAAGAGAAAGAAATACTCACTCCGACAGGCCAGTCAGCCTCCTGCACCTCCCAGATCGCGGGCCAGGTTCTGTGATGCATCAGACCGGTAGCTCAAAAAATGGCATGGGACAGTGCTCACCCACACCCCTGGGGCATGTGACGCAGATCTATGACCGCGACGTGGTTTGTGTACAACTTCTTACTACGCAGGCGCACCGAGTTTCGTCCAGGGCCATCGGGATCCAATACTGTAGTGTAGTCCGTGCGCAAAATGAATGTTTCGGTCCAATCGTCTGCGTAGGTCAAGTTGTGCGATACTGCAGTAGCCATGTCCGTGTAGTTCCTGTTTGCAGGAATCAGATTTGCAGAGAAGGAATACAAGATCAAGACTACGCACACTCGACCATGGGTGGGATCAGGAATGGCCTCGAAATCAAAGTTCTTGTAGAAAGAGTTGCCGACAAAATTTTCTCTAAGCGTGTAGCAACTCTTCGGAGGTTTAGGGAAAAGGTTCAGCGAAGGCGGTATAAGCGAAGAAGATGAGACGGAAGGGGCAGCGAACGAGGGAGCTGCGAGCGCCATCAAAGCCAGGACGCTCGAAACGTCGATGAACTTCATGTTGAGGTAGGATTCAAGGAGAGTGGAACAGTTGGACTGTAAGGAGAGACGAGGGTAACTGAGAGAACAGACGGATAATGGGGTTCTCGTATGAGAGTCGCGGTTTATATTCGCAACTCGACAGGGTGGACAGTGCAAGGGTGGACAATGCAAGGGTGGACAGTGCAAGGGTGGTCGGGGCAAGGGAGCCTGTAGGCAATCAGACCGTTGACGGGAGAAACGGCTATGGATGCTACGGCCTCAGCGGCTAAAGTGTGAGCCTCAGGGGTGTCCTCCTCCAGCATGAGAGAGGCATTCTTGTCCGCAGCGACGTCTAACCGTCAAGCATTTGCCGCGACTATAAGTAAGTAGCGGAATCGATCACGAATCAATTCAGATAACCGGTGAGAATCTATTTTTGCATAATATCTGCAGTAGGTGGGAGGCCCTGAGAACAAATTGAAACTCTCTATCAACATATCTTTCGCTGCGACGCACAGGTCAAGATGGAAAATCGACGGGCACATGCATTATCCGTTTTCCCAGGTTTATCCACTACAATTGGCAAGAAGAAAGCGACGCGAGAGGCAAGTCGGTGACCGTATTCCGTAGGTCATAACGGATGACGAGATGAGCCTGAGCTGTTCGGGATGTGGATGATAAGATAGGGGTCCTTGGATTGTCCTTGAGCATACATTCATCGCTAATAGTAGGGCATTACTGACGAGAAAACCTAATCGAGCAAGTGTTCATGCCATGGCTGCCGAGTCGGAATCCCATGGGCGAGTTGGGGTGTTTTCCTGGCCGGAAATTTGACGCAGGGTCACGAGTCGTCCACCCACGCTACATAGCGTGTATCATATCACAGCTCAAGGGCTGGTTCTATTTCGAGGGAGAAATGACAGCCCAGTTGATCAAGGTTTCTGCACGGAAGAAGTCATGAAGATGATCGAGTTGAAGACGAATGGACAAGTGCGCACCGTAGATGAATGAAAAGATTGGCTGGATAGAAATTTTGATCGATCTGAGCACCAGAACTCCACACGACTCCGACTCCAGCGTCCTTATTGACGTATGAAATCATGAGCGATTTCGGGTCCTAGTCTAGAGATGAACCTTTCAGCCATTACGAAGGTCAATTGAGACCTGATAAGTATATGCCAAGTCATTGTAAATAGGCTAACCTTAAGTTCAGAAAGCTGAGAAGTGAAATGCCTGAGGACTGGTAGATTACATCAAACGAGGTGTTGGTGGTGCGTAAACAAAATCTTGGCTCGGAAAGTACTTCTGTTTCTTCCTGTTTCTTCTCTCCTTGGGCCTCCTGCTCGAAGCCCAGATTGATTCCGTACATGCGTTACTTTATTCCGCTCACACTCCCTTACAACAGGAATCAAATTTACGTTGGAATACTGTTGAGAGACAGATCGCGAATGTGCATTGGTTTTTTGCCTATTCCTTGCTTAAATTGTCCGAGCTAAAATGAGTCTTCTTTCCAGCAGGCCCGCAGGGTACATTTTATTTGACCAGGCCTCGAGCTCAAGGAGCGCATAGCTCTCTTGTGGATTCATATATAGCGTTGACATACCCCTCCCAGTCTAGGGTCGCGGAGTCCGTTGTTGACTCGAGATCTTTTTCGCCGACGCCGCTAACAACTTGCTACAGCAGAACATCTCACATACGCAGTATTTTGTCTTACGAGCGCTGAATCTTTCAAGTCCCGGCTGGCTCAGGCCGCCATGACTCGAAAGGACCGATCAAGAGGCCAATCGCACCCCAGCGTCGCTTCACTCGAGGATCGCGACTTATCCATCCTACCCTAGCCTATGTACACCTTTGTCCTCAGCTCGTCCGCACAACCTCTGTCGATGTTGCCTCCGCGGCGTCTTACTCATCTCACCCACCGAAGGGTAACCGCGCCTCTGCTTCCGCCTACTGAAAAGATGCATAAGTAGGGCTTCTATCCAACGTAAATGACTACCTAGCCCGCGAGGTGTCTGCTCGTCTGATTTGTTGACGAAGAAGACTTACACTAGCTCATAGGCCGCCTAGACCCATCACACGCGCCAATGCGGCGACGTCTCCGCTTCGCCATCTCATTCTTTTCCTCTCTGCTGGGTTCTACGCCGGAGAGGGATGTATTGTACGAAATAGTAGAGTAATAAGTATGGTGCGTCTCTTATTTTTTTTCGACTAGTCCTTCTCTAACCCTCATCTTTCAACGTTAGTCTATTCAAAACTCATGTATAGGCGGTCTCACTCGTACGCGTCCCAGTCTAGAATCAAGGTGATCATCGGCGCGGCATCGTCGACCCACGTTCACATACACTGTGTTCCCGACCTTCGGTTTTTGGGATGGTTCTTTGCGTTCAAGTTTTACACAGCCTTAATAGAACCCACTGATTCCCTGTACTCGTACGCCGATCCTCGCTTTTCGTTTCATTTTGATCCAGTTCGTGTCCCCGACCCCGATATGCACACGAATCCAATGTCAGGTCGTCTTGGTTTAAGTCTAGTACGCCACACCGGAGAAAGTGATAGCCCCAAGCATACTGAACAGCTGCCTGTCCCAATAAGAGGTCTACGTGCAGCAGGAACTGCCATCTCATTATCGAATCTTGAGGACCATTTCGCTGGGACGGCAAATCGAATGTTGGATTTCTCCCGAAGCGCGACCTTACGACATGCGTAGTTGCATCTTGAACTCCTCTCTGCGTCACCTTTACACCGTTAAAGGCTGCGGTATCCTCTTCTCGTTTGTCAACGCCGAGCGCCCATGCTGATTATTCATGTCTGCGTCTTAGATTAGCGCCCACTCATACTAAATTAGTCATTTTCTATGATCTGAGTCTGCGTTTCGGTCTCGAAAGGCTCTTCCCATTGAGGAAGTCAGCAGTATCCGTGTATTCTGGCTGTATAGATATATGGCTTGTGCGTACTTCGCGCGCTAGAGATATGAGAATCAGCATCAGGATATTTTCATTTCCAGAGAAAGATACGTCTGTTACGGCAGTTATCTCGGACTTGGAGGACGGATGATCTTATCTTGGATCAGTGGCAGTACACCTCACGTGGAGGATTGTCGATCGCACGTGGTGTATAGCCACTGCTTCGCGTGCGGAATCTGTCCAATGACGTTTGGACTTGGGGCCTTGGGGTGTCGAATTTTGTATAAAATGCGCGACTGGATATTCGACATCCTCTTTTCATCCCCCACCCTCTTCCCTGCACTCGGGATTATCAGCGGCCTCGAATGTGAACTTGGAACCGCATTATTGCTTCTACAATGTACATGTATATGCTGACTCACTCCTCAGTTAACGGGATTGACTATTCACTCACTGCCAGTGCCACGTAATGCCAATGACCTCATCAGTTATACTGTGAGGCGCCCTTGAATCGACCCACAAGGGTGCTGCGGATACCATACGTGGCTCCAAGAGCCCCATGACTCCAAGCCTCGATTCAACTTCCTCGACGCGGGATGGAGATGTTTTGTATGCTACATCAGCGCCACCATGTTTGGTGAGTGTATGCGCTATGACGTCAGTTTGCGTTTGCCTTTTCATGATCGCCAGTTTCATGCATGTCTGAGCGACCCTAGCATGTACTAATACTCGTCGTGTAAACTTTATGGCCGAGGTCGTCTTAGGCCGCTGTGTTACCTCGGATACAAACTCATCATACGAGAGACTCGGAGACTGTGCGACTCCGAGTCAATCGATGATGGCCGTGGTCACGCGGCAACTTGCGGGGGATCATCATGATTCACATGAAATGAATTATGTCCCGACTCCTTTCCCCACGACGACAAGGCCTGCTCACTTTCCATGGCTCCTCTCAAGTTCAAACGCGCTCTGCGCTCAGCTGCACGTTTCCCAGCCCGTGTCTCGGCCTCCAGATCAAGCTCTGCCCGCGCCGTCTCTGCCCCATTGCCCAACGAGCTCCCGATCGTCGTACTGCGGATCCAGGTTCTAGGCTGCACGGCGCTTGCTGCAAAAGACCGGAACGGATTCAGTGACCCATTCGTCGTCGTCTCCGTCCTCAATGCGCGCCACCAAACGCCCGTTTCCAAGCGCAATGTTAACCCCACTTACCTGCCCAAGGACGCCACTTGGGATGTCCCTCTGTACCTCTCCTTGGCAGACCGTCTTGGCGCCGTCGAGTTTGTCGTTTGGGATAAAGATATGGTCGGCAAAGATTATCTGGGTGAGGTCGCGATTTCACTCGATGACTGGTGGAACGAGGAGGGAAGGCCGTTTGCCTGGGACGATCCGGATAACAAGGTATGCTTTTCGTTTCATCTGTCATGCTTTAATCTAACCTTGTTCAAGCCTATCTCAGTCACACTCGAATCGACGCGCGCAAACTACTACATATCAGGTTCAGTACAAATCAAGCTCGGGTTCGTCAAGACGCAGAGCCCACTCGAGTTCAAGGAGATCTTCCAGGAGCTCATCAAGCGTTCACGGCCGTCGCTCGTCTCTGCTCCACCGGTGTGTATGTGTTATTTAATCAGTCTTTCATGTCATTCTTAGCAGCCCCTAGACGGAAGGTGTCGGCACCATACGCTCGAACCACCCTGTACACCACTTTCAGGACGACGGCGGACTGTCATCGGACGACGGCGAGTCCGAAGACGACGACGAATTCGTCGACGCTCCAGAAGCACCTGAATCTCCTCTTCTCGACATGTACACCCCGCCAGCAGTCGCACCACCACGTCTTATCATCGAATCCCCCTCTCCGCCGCTCACACCTGGCACCGCGACTCCCGTGGCTTCCATTGCCGGTGTCCTGACCCCCGCAACCCCTACTACACCCAACAAGTCCCCGAACTCTCCCTCTTTCTCAAAGAAGAGGTTCTCAATCCCCATCCCCCTCCCACGCCGCTTCTCCGGCCTCTCTTCGAGCGCATCCTCATCCTCCGCTGCCGCAACCCCTACTGCCTCCGCGGACGAAGACTCTTCCGCGCACCCCAGCCCCACTCCTAGTCCTGGCCCCGAAAGTACACCGAAGAAGCGACTCTTTGGGAAGAACCGCACCCCTCTGACCGCGTCGCCGTCTTCAGAGTCGCCTGAGGCGCTAGAGGCACCTAAGAAGACGCTCAGGCTTGGCCAGAGGCGTACGAAGAGCGCAGGCTATAGCCTAGATGCGCAGAACGATATCATGGGTATCGTCATGCTGGAGGTACTCCGCGCCGAGGACCTACCGAAGCTGAAAAACAGTGCGTATTGCTCCCCACTTCTCTCGGGTGCGGATGGAGCTGAATGTGGGTTTGGGCAGTGACCCGCACCGGGTGGGATATGGACCCGTTCGTGGTGGTGTCATTTGGTAAAAAGGTGTTCCGCACACGGGTGATTCGCCATTCGTTGAACCCAACGTTCGACGAAAAACTTTTGTTCCACGTGCGGCGCTACGAGACGTCTTTCAGCGTGCAGCTTGCCGTTCACGACTGGGATAAACTGAGTAGCAACGACCATATCGGGGATACGCACTTTGGGGTGCGTGAGACGTTTCCCTCACATCTGGCTTTCGAATTAATCTGTATCCACGCACATAGGTACAAGAACTCATCGAAAAGGCGCCACAAAAGAACCCAGAGACGGGATTGTACGACAAGGAAGAGGACGGCGATCACGACATGGTCGAGTTTGGGCTGAAGCTCGAGGGCACCAAGGAAGCGGGCGCCTTGTGGGAGTCAAAGCACACTCCCATCGTCTACATCCGGTACGTATATGCGCTTACTCTCATCCCATTGCGCCCCTTACCCAGCCAACAGCGCGAAATACCAGCCCTACGACCTCCTGCGGCAGCGCTTCTGGCGCCAATACCTCCTCCAATACGACACGGACGACACCATGACGATCTCGCACGTCGAGCTCACCTCCATGCTCGATTCCCTCGGCTCGACACTGACACGCAGCACCGTCGACGCGTTCTTCACGGACCACGGCAAGCGCCCGCACTTGGACGAACTGACGTTCGAGGAGACGATCCAGAGCCTCGAGGCGGCACTATGGCGCCCGCAAGACGAGCGGCGGCGCATCGACGAGGAGGGCCCGAGCACCAGCACGACGCCCGCCGCGAGCAGCGCGACGAGCGAGACACCCGCGCTCGACCTGAGCGAGATGGACTTCTCGGGCCCGCCGCATGTCCACGGGAATGGGCAGCAGCATCCGACGGGGGAGGCGCAGGTCGTGGTGGGCACGCCGGACAGCTTCTCGTCGTCGGTGTACTCGAGCGACGACCCCGAGGCTGGAGCGGAGGCGGAGGAGCAGTTGGAGGGCGAGGGCGAGAGCGAGCCGAGGACGTCGATGCAGTCGGCGGGCACAGTGAAGCCGAAGAAGATGAGGTTCCGCCGGCGGGGGAAGAAGGCGAAGGAGACGTCGACCTCGTCTGGCTCGGGGTCCGGCTCTGGGTCTGGTTCGGGTGTTGATGATGGAATTGAGCGAGTCATCAACGTGAAGAACTGTCCGTTGTGTCACCGTCCACGGATGAACGACAAAGCAGAGGTCGATATCGTGACCCATCTTGCTGTATGTGCGAGCCAGGACTGGAACAAGGTCGACCGTATTGTGGTGGGCAACTTTGTCACTGCGAGCCAGGCCCAGCGCAAGTGGTACACGAAAATTATCTCAAAGGTGTCGAATGGGGATTATCGATTGGGGGCGGTATGCTGTTATTCTATCTCGCGTGAGACGGCACTAATTCGTCCAGTGAATTAGAACTCGGCAAATATCATCGTACAGAACCGCATCACGGGCCAGCTAGAGGAAGAAAAGATGCAGGTGTACGTCAGGTTGGGAATTCGCCTGCTATACAAGGTGTGTCCTTCTTTTCCTGTAGTAGCAAATTAGTGTTGAAGTGACGTTACAGGGTGCGACGAGTCGAATGGAAGGTGGCCGTGGTGCGTTGAAACATGGCACCTTTACTATGTGATAATGACAAAATATATGCAGCCCGTCGTCTTCTCAAGTCGCTATCCATCAAACAGGGCGTCAAGTACGACTCGCCCCAATCCGCGGCCGATATCCGGCCATTTATCGATTTCCACGGGCTCAACACAGACGAGATTCTAGACCCCCTCGATTCCTTCAGTGAGTCCAGTCCTCGGCATGGTTTCGAATGTTCTAATACCAACACCCCTAGAAACATTCAATCAATTTTTCTACCGGTAAGACCCTTGACATTTCACGTCGAGGCTTCGACTGATAATCCCTCTCCAGAAAACTCAAAGCCTCCGCGCGACCAGTCGAGAAACCCGATGACCCGTATCGCCTCGTTAGCGCTGCGGACTGCCGCCTTATGACCTTTGCGACAGTCGACGAGGCCACCCGCCTGTGGATCAAGGGCCGCGAGTTCACCGTCTCGCGGCTGCTTGGTGAGGCGTACAAGGACCAGGCCAGCCGCTACGTCGGTGGGGCGCTAGCCATCTTCCGCCTCGCACCGCAGGATTATCACCGCTTCCACTCGCCGGTGGAGGGTACAATCGGTGCGATGACGTTCATCTCGGGGGAGTATTACACCGTCAATGTACGTTCGTTTTACCTCATCATCGTGTATCTTTTCTTTCGTCGACTTACCTCTGTGTTTCTTAGCCACAAGCGATCCGCAGCTCGCTCGATGTCTACGGCGAGAACGTGCGCAAGGTGGTGCCCATTGACAGCCCGCAGTTCGGCCGCGTTATGGCGGTCTGTGTTGGTGCGATGATGGTGGGGAGCATCAAGACAACTGTGCAGGAAGGGGACTATGTCATGCGCGGACAGGAGTTTGGGTACTTTGCCTTCGGTGAGTAAATCTCTCTCTATTTCACCTTCCAGTGTTCTGAAATACGCGCGAAGGTGGATCGACCATCGTCGTGCTCTTCGAAAAAGATACTGTAGTGTGGGACGAAGACCTCCTGATCAACGGACGTGCATCACTCGAGACGCTTGTGCGTGTTGGTATGGGTATCGGAACCGGACGCCGTCCCGCGGTGGAATAGATAAAGAGGCGGAGAAATAGAATCTGGGACATTTGGTCGTGCTGGTCGGTGTTTATTCTGCGCATTAAGTAATGTAACTACATATGATACTATCTAACATCTACTGCACTGTACGACCTATTTATTTACCTGCACTGTGTCTTAGATATTAGCTGAATGTTATCGAAATGTCCGCCTCGTCGCTACCTCGGTCGTCGAGGACGGTACTGTGGGCCCCTTTGTCCCATATCTCATCTTCGCCCTTTTTACATTCGGAATCGGCACTTACATCTCCCTCTTCGTCGCCTTCTGTTATGACCGTGTTGAAGAGAGGTGGCCGTAATGCTGTTCATGCTGAGTCTGCTTATGGCTCCTGTTCGGCAGGGTCCTATGCATTGTCCTTCAATCTTCTTCCATCCACTTTTTAATCATGCCTCGTAGACGATATTGACGGCAGGCTCCCGGCAGCCGTCCTGGACACGGTCACAGTGGGCATGCTCTTCCTCGTCTGGATGAATATACACTTCGTTTCCTAGCCCGCCTGACCTTTTCCCTCTCTCCTTGCTCATCGTCCCAGCGCTTTGTTTCACACAGGCACTCTACCTCTGTCCCATATTCCTTTTTCCTTTTTACCTTCGCCACGGTGTCAACGTTTGCTATAGACCGCTTCACGCATCCACGTGCCCGCTGCCGCTACCATTACAACCACTCCGCAGCAACACACGCCGCCCCCACATCCTGACCCATTTCACGCCCTGCAAGAGCAGCCGCCAGCCGGTGGGCATCACGTCATACTCCCTCAGCATGGGGACCATCGCACCATTGAGCGCTCATGCGGGCTGGCATTGGAGCCAGGGCGCCCGATCTACCCCTTCTTGGCGGTGGGCACGGGCGCGTTTTCTGGGCCAATCAGCATCCGCGACGCGAATAGCGTGAGCAAGGTATCATTGCGTTGTCCATCTTCACGTTCAGGAGGACGGTCGGGGCGTCCGCCAGTGAGGGCGTCGAGGTAGAGGTCTGGATATTGACCGGAGGCTGCGCGGGCGACAGGGTGGTGAGGTTGTGCGGCAGGCGAGTGCATAGGGTTCGTAGTGAGGGAGCAGGAAAAGTTCTTGAGGGAGAGAGTGGGGCGAGGTGCACGTCGTGGGGTGTTGGTGCGTAGGCTGATCATGATCCCGCCCGCCCGTGGTCTGACTCGGAAGCCTGGGAGGTGCGAGTATGCTCTCAATGTCGCTCATGATGCGTGGCGTTTGTCGTCGATTTGTTTCCAACGTCAAACTGAAAGATAGCCAGTATTATACTTGAAAATATAGAGATAGTAGCGTATAGCATACAACTGTGACCATACCGATAGTTGCGTCAATTACAAATGGTCAGGAATCCCGCGACTCGAGTCGAATGACTACGCGCGAGGGGTGAGTCCAGAGCATTACACAATATGGGCTGATAAAGTAGATGAGTAGTGGCTTTGATACAAGCGGGATGGCGCGTTAAATATGTGCGGATGTGGACTACCAAGTACTTGCACAATTTGAAAGAGAATCGTCGTAAAGCAGTTGTGGAGACCCTGTAATCTCCGTCGAAGGTATTAGTAAGAAAGAAGTGTGTTCGACAGCATACCTGGGCCGCCGATCGATATCGCCAGAGCCGAAGGTCTTCGACATGATCAAGTTGAGCTTGCACGCATGCCAACGTCGGGGATGAATTCTCCGAGGCTAAGAAATAAGGGATAAGCGGAAGATCGCGCACCGGGGCATCACAAATAGTGAATATCTCATCACAGTTCCATAAGCACTTTCTGCAGCTGTTCGAAAACCTAGAGTAAAGTCGCGGAAGGGCCACTCACCTAGGATCAAGATGATGCTAGTAGAACGGGCGCATGACCAGATTTGGCCAGGTGTTCAACTAGCATGTGCCAGCTTCATTCCTGACCTCTGTTTTCACTTCTCTGCCCTTCCCTCCATCAGAATCATCCCTGGCCCCGCCCAAATTCAACCAACGCGCCCTCCACGTTGCCACTCACATGCGCGAGCTCCGCCACCCGTGCCACATACGCCGGGGACACGTCGTACGCGCAACCAGCTCGCCGAGTGTGCTCTATGTGGCGGCTTGTTCGGAGCGCATTGTGTGCACCTGCGTGTGATGGGGCGTCAGTTTTTTTCTTCGTGTTCGGCGGGGAGAACGGGGAGAGAGATGGAAAGCAATACGTACGGTAACCCTCGTATCCCAGTCCACCTCCCCCGCGCATATATGCTCCCCATCGTCTTCGTCAACATTTCATTCAACTCCCATTCCCACTCGCGCTTCTCCTCGCACACCTATATCTCCTTCTCCTCCTTCCTCACACCCGCTATCCCCGTCCCCCATGCACGACAACCTAAAGCCGAGTTACACACACTCGCGGAGGAGGGAGCTACAGCTTTGCTAACACAATGCCCCCGTAGAAACTCGCATTCCGCCTCCTCCCTGCGCCGCCCACGCTTGTCTTCGTCCACATCCACACCCTCATACCCATGCGTTTGATCCCGCGCGTCCGAAACCTGCCTCGTCCAGGTAAGTATGGAGCACCTTGAGCCGCTCTCCCGCCTCTGCCGCGTCGCCGGCGTATACGAATGTGTGCATAAGCCCAGGACGAGGTAGTACACTCGGAGCGGGGACGGAGGTGGCGGTTGCGGTGGTGGGGATTTACCTGGCACTGACGTCGTTTCTGGAGCTGCTGCTGCTAGCGGCGAAGAAGATAATGAGGGCGACCACAAAACGGAAGCGACGACAGTATTTGCAGCGGCGGGAGGAGTAGAAGCCGAAGCCACTCTACTGCGTTGTCTGCCTGTGCGAGCACATGGGGAGGGTGACTTGGCCTGGGGTTCAATGTTGTCCACGAACGAGAGATGGACGCCGAAGCGGCCATGTGGGGTGTGGAACGCAGGAGGGAGGCGAGCTACTAGAGTGGTAGCGCTAGGTGCTGGGCTTATGTTAGCACATGACAGATCTACAACAACACGAAGAGAACATACCTTTTGAACCAGGATAAGCTACTAAGATCGGCGCAGGTCAGTGTGAGCAAAAAAGGTGAGCCGACGAACGTACAGCCCAAAGTTTGGTGAGCGCAGTTTCCAACTCTATCGCGCCCTCGATTCCAGCATCAAGCCAAATGCTTCCCAGCTGGAACTACCGAGTCCATGCACGACATTTCTCGCGAGGCTTGCATACTAATTCGTAGTTCTTGGATCAAGGAGCAAGTTTGGCAGCGTGACGAACAGGGCCGCAGGTGGGTATTGCATGGTCCGCGCGAGAACGTGGGGGTCGGCGAGGAGGAAGCGGGGTGTAATCGTGGTCGTGATTTTAAGGGCAGAGTCAGACGTGGGTAAATAGATCTATAAGGAAGCTTAGTAGATGCAAGCCGCTATGTCGGAGGAAGGCGTAGCATACCTCGAAGTTCAACGACGCCTTTGTGAAGCAGGGATTATGGAGGTCGAGGCTGTTGCCGCTGCCGATGACTATGAAGGAGCCAGGGATGGATATCGGATGGAGTGATGACTGTCGTGGCGGCGGGATAGTAGGGGGGCTCAAAGTTGCGGCAGATGGGCGCAGAACCCGCAGACGCAGATACTCGCAGATGGGCAGACGTGACATTAGTCATCATCACGCTTGCTATCTTATCTAATTTTTTGTATCATCGGCTATGCACGAAATGCCACAAAAAAGTGTCCATGACAGTGTTCTTCAAGCTTATCTGCTTCATCTTTCTTTGCGAGACACGGCTTCACCACCCCACGAGCTCGCTGTTGATGAGCTTCTCGTCCGTCTCCAGGCAGACATTGATTTATTCAATCTAATTCAAGATACTCGCTACTTGAATCCGCGGACATCCGTTCCTAAAGCTGGGAACCTTCATCTGGCATGGGAATATGCGAAAAACCCTGCGCATCATGATATGTTCATCCAGATGCTTCGTGTCTCCCCCGTCGTGTTCATGGTCATTCTAGAGCTCATTAAAGATCATCCCATCTTCATGAACAACTCCAATGTTCCACAAACACCTGTCGACTACCAGCTTGCTGTCACTCGGGGGCAAGGTCGGGGCAAGGGAGATATCTCTTTTTACAGAGCGATGGTTACTACAATGAGTAGAGCTGGGGAAACTTAGTGACTAGGCTGTTGTGAAAACAGCACTACCTAGTTTTGTCTTTTAAAGACTCATCAGGCTTGTTTCCAAGGCAGTGTTATCTAAAGGTACCACATCACATCGAAGAGGTGCGATATTGTGTGATTACCTGGGTTAGCTTATCTGCCAATCATGGCTCTTCTTGCTTATCAGGTGTCATGGATACTTCACAAAAAGCGACATGACATGGAAGATACTAAGAGCATCGTTACCTGGGTACCAACAGTTGTCTGAACCGTGACAACGCTGATGTTCTCAGTGAAACCCTACTGTTTTCAGGTTGCCGCGATCCGAGGACTGAATTGATGCTTACTAAAGGTTTGATGGACCCACATTGTAATCCGTGATCAGATATGGATCATCCCGTGATGATCTGATCAGTGATCTCGGTGATGGGGCATGTGACTTACCACCACACTTACCACAAAAACCTAAGTACCCTTGCCTAGGGTTAGGGTTATGGGCGGACACTTGCCCCGGGCCTGGTTCGGTTGGCGCGGCAGTTGTTTGCACAGTAAGAGTGCCATCAAAGATGCCAGCAGTGTTGGTGAGTAAAAATACCCCCCTCATGCTGTCAGCCCACTGCTTATAGAGAACTTGGGGAGGTTTTTAATGTTGATCAAGGACTTGGTGGACGACATTGTTGATTTCTGTTAGGAAAATAAGAGAGCTGGGTTGTGTCAGCAATAGGGTCATACGAGCATGCAGAAAAATAGAATGCACTGCACCAGTTACACATATGCTTGACATGAACCTGACTCCGTGAGAGCCAGTGTTCAGACAGCAATAGCGTTGACCAGGGTTCATCCTCAATGAAGAGGTGAACACCTGACAGCATTCAGCAATGAAGCAAACAGCTTTGGTCGACATGCAATCCACTGGACACCCAGTGAACACACAGTCTAACCCAGGTGGTTTAAGACCATGGCCGATGTCAGTAATGTACTACCCTAAGGTGCACAGCAATGACGATCAGGGCCCATAATCTGTCGAGCAGCATATAGGGCGTACTCTACAACCAGCGCAGCATAGTACTGACTAGGCTACTATCTTACCTGGGTTGTGTTTGTGTTAGAGGCTATGCTAAGCAACTACTAGCTAAGAAGTAAAAGACTTAGTATTCCATAGACGAAATACACGGGTTTATATACCTACGATACTGTGCACAGACCATTTGTATCTATTTGTACATAAAATGTCCATCATGTGAATTTCATGTCAACATGAAGGGCATCTTTCCACATCAGCAACTTCACAATTTGCTTTTTTGCTTTTTCAGGTTTTTTGACTTGTCAAAAGTCAAAAAGTGAGAAAGCAAAAAAAGCTACTCTCAAGTCATAATTTCCTACCACTACATAGACCACAACTGCATGATTACAGTGCCTGTTTTAAGCTTTTTTAAGCTTTTCGTCACTTTTCTGACTTTTAGCTAAACTGAAAATACCCTGCTTTTTGGAAATTTTGACGCGGATCGTTTAGCTTTTGACTTTGACACTTTTTTTTTGCTTTTTTTTCCTTGCACAAGTCAAGAAAAGTAAATTGTGAAACTGCTGATGCAGCTGCATACAGGACCTCTTCAGGGGTGGGTTGAATTCCTTGACGAGAGCATTTATTGAGAACCAAGTAAAGCTGGTACATAGGCTTGAATGTGCTCTTCAAATGGTCAGTTAACCCTTGAGGACATTGTTAGACAAGTACAACTTTACATATTGAAGGAACTTACTATTTAAACTGTAGTTCATTGCTTTTGAGATCATAAAGGTTTTCCGATTTCCGTGATAGCACTTGTAATGCTTATTGCCTTCCTCTCCAACTTCCCCTTGATCGTTTTTGCTTTCCGGAGGTCTTAGTTATCATCAGCTTTTCAATTGTGAGATCATGAGAGAGACAAGGACAGACTTTCAGAGCATTCTGGGATGTCGCTGGTAGGACCTGGCTGGGAAGAGCCACTCCTGAACCTCTGGGATTGCCCACTTTTTGCTTCTTTGGAAAGGGTTTCATGAGTCCATGAGGTGTAGACAGTTAAAGACCATTTACCTCTTCAAGAGTGATCTCATCTGAATCGGATTCCTCACTGCCAGATGCCGACTCTGACTTGCTGGCAGACCCAACAAAATCATCATTGTCTTCATCAGATTTTGCCTCCTGTTTCTTAGCCTTTCTTCTTTTGCATTTTTTTGCTGCTTTGGGATTGTCTGTAGTGTCATGTTCTGCATCAATAATTTCTGTCATACGAGCTTTATCATGAGAATGACCTGTACAAGATGCCTGACATTCAGAAATTAGAACTAAAATAAGTAGTAGTTGCATACCAGATGTCCAGCTCCCAGATGTGATTGGTGTTGTATTATCAGGGTCATTGAAAATTTCAATTTCGGATGCGTCCTTGAGAGTTCCATCTGGGTTAAGTGCACATTGGTCTAATATGAAGTCAGGCCACTGCCGATAGTTAAATTGAATCAAAAACTTACCTGAACCACCAGGAAACTTACAATGAATATGGAAATGACTGAGGAGGCTGGTGAGAAGATCCCTCATGGTGTCTGAGTGTGCAATGTTACAGGAGCGGGAGCCAGTCATCGAGATGTAAGATATATTCTGGTCGTGTGATGGGAAGAAGCCACGCCGCACCATTTCATGTTCAATATCGTTGATGGTTGTATGATCAGAGACCACTGTGGACAGATCAGCAACATAGACCATGAAATTGATAAGCACTTACACATTGAAAGTGTTTCCACCGAAGATGGCATAACAAAGACTGTAAATAATTGCTCGTGGACAAGACAATGCATGCCGTCAATTCGCATATGTGATACATGAGAGCGATGATATCAATAAAGGTAAAGGATACCCTTGATAATCTGATCAAATGGGAGTAGAAGAGGGAACATGATTGCAGCTGGAATGTGAATTAGATAAAATAATGGTGACCTTTTTGAAAAAAAACACACCCCAAAGCACGAGAAGCAAAAATAATATCAAAGTGGTAGCTCCCACAGGCAAAATCTTCAACAATGAGATACAGATGTTCAAGATAGCTTGGTTGAGTATTCCAGCCCACAAAATGAGGAGGTTAGCAACAAAGAAAGGACTCCGACTGATCAAGAAACCAGAGAGGCATGAAGCTGTGATAGACAGGATGAAGAGTGCTGCAACGACAAACAGGCTGCAAAACAGCAGGAAAACAGAAAGGAACCAAGCAGTTGGAGAAAACCCAACCATTTGCTTGGATGATGGGCACAAGATGGCACGAGTTGGTCTCCCAGGCTCGTGAGAGTGTAGCGAGGTACCCTAACGAGGTCAATCTGGGCAGACTTCAGCAGAAGATAAATCTTAGTACATTATATGCTCACCCAGTCATTGAGTCACCTAAAAAGATGTATAAGGTTGAAAAACAAGTCATAAACTGAATAAAGACTGATAGCTGCCATGTGCGAAAGTAGGAAGAGGTGTGGAGATAAACCTGAAGCTGAAGTACTGAAGTCTCTTCAGAAAACAAAACTGAAGTTAACCAAAAATCAACTGAGCTCAATTTGGCTTTATCTGTAACGGAGGATGTCACACGTCACACAGATGGAATACTGTATAGTGCTGCCGCCATAGCGCAGTCGGTGTGAGGTGACTGTGACTGCACTGTGAGATTTCAAACTCAATCACACTGCACAGTGCATGTGAAGGCGGTGTGAAGTTCGCCTTTCATCATCGTCCTATGAACCCTTTCCCTTTGCTGGTTACTGTTGCCTAGAATGGGTTAGCCTGATTAGCCGTCTTGTACATCAATGAACACATTCTGCCAAATTCTAGACCTTTCTGCAATGATGTCATGTGCGTATGTTGATATGCAGCGGTGCCTGCATGCCAATTTTCTCCATTCACTGCTGTGTAGCTGAGAGCCGCATCATGGCCATCTGTGACAGGTGGAGCCAAAGTAGGACCGAGTCACACATGATGCTGGAGTGTCCGAGCTAGTGCTGCTGCCACAACGCAGTCGATGTGAAGTGACTGGAAGATGCAGGAGAGGGACAGGATGAAGCCAGAAGAGGAGCGGACGAGGCAGGACGAGAATTCGTCGGCTGAAGGTGGTGGAGAGCGACAGCTGTCGCCAATTGTGCCGTTCTCGGAGCAACAGGCATGGGCTCATGCACAGATGTCAAGCTCAGCTACGAACGTCGTTATCAACTCTCGTCGAACACACAAGTACGATGATGGAAAGGAGACAAGCAGACGTCGACCCTATCTGCCGCCGCCACCACCACCACCGTGCACTCAAGCTCTGCGAATCTGCTTTCTTTGCGAGACCATTCAACCGCACCGTCAAACATAGCCACCTTATTGGCTTGGAGGCACTGCTGGTAACGGCGCCAACACCCTCATCCACCTAACCACATCCTCAAATGCACTCACCCAGGCAACACATACTTTTCAAGACGAGCGTGTGGACTCTGGAGTACACCCGTCGACAATACCAAGTCATCTTGTTGCCTTCGTCCGTTGGCCGTAGGTCATCCTATGCGCTGTACTGGTGCTGCTGTAGCCCCGATTACCATCCATCTGCATCCTAATTCCAATCTCACCTGTGGACAGTGATTTTATGAAATGGGTATGGGTATGGGTCAAACCAGCACACGGATCCGCCATTGTCATCTACCACTCCTCCATCTAGGCTCGTTTAAAACCTTTGCAGAACACATTCAAGATCAACTCATGGCTCTTCGCCTGCCATAGATGCGAAGGAGCCCTTAATTTTGACTTCACTACTGCCCAAGTTTCGAACCCCGAGAATATACTATTCCAGTCCTTGTAGCACCGCTCCTGGACTGGGAGGTGGTGCCTTCGTTGCCTCCCCGTCTATGAGTATGGGTATACTGATATCTGTCGCCAGACCCTCAATTGCACCGGTACCCACAGTGACCTCATCCCTTTGCCAATACCACTTCTTTTCTGTGTCGACGTCGTCCCCAACTTCCGCCCTCAACATCAACTTCAGCTACGATGTTGAGAACATTGGCATCTTCCATATCGTATCCATTGGCCCTTCTCGCGCAGTTATATAAGGAGCGGGCGCACAGGATCTGATGTCTTGCCGCAGAGCAACGAGCTCGCTTGTCTTTACAGGACGTACATGCTTTTGTGACCGTTGGACCCTCGCCTTTCTTCAAAGCTTGTTCAAGTTCTACATTAACTTGGACTCTTCGTTGATTTTCATCCCATTGGACCCGCAATCTGAACCACGTGAATTAACTCCCATGTTCCGCTTGACCCCTTTTCCTCTAGTCTCTGACGGACCTCCCAACCACATCAATTGCCGCCACCAGTTTCAAGTCATATCTGAAGATCATTGATACTTCAGTATTATTGCATCCACTGCTTGTCCACCGCGACCCGACCCACCGACGCATACCCCCATTAAAATGGATGTACTGATGATCTCCCATCAATGCTCGTCCTTTCTTACCGTATCTTGATCCAGGTCTCGGTCTCCCTTCACCTTCAAGCCAGGGAGGACGCCGATAGAATCTCCAATGTTGGCGACTTATTGTACACCCGAAGAGCTGTCCCCTCTGACTTGCCTAGTCACCTTAATCTTGAAGAACAAGCACAGCAAAAAGAAAATGGCGATTGTGGTGATGAGGAACTGCCATATCCGGAAGATGAATTGGATTTGTAGATCAAGTTGACGATTCCGATGTGGAGATCAAGCCTGAGTGGAACCAGTACTTCCGTTCAGCCAACGGAGAGGATACAGAGCTGGGCACGGCGAAAGGCATGATGAAGCAGACGTCCTCCCCGAGTTGTGAAAGACGAGTGATTCGTCCAATGACAATTCAGATGAAGAGGGCGATTACCATGATCGAGGCGGCAACAAGCATGAATATGACGGGGATGAATGAAGACGGAATGTCCAGAGCAGGAGAAAGATGATGACCACGAGGCTGAGGTTGATGGGGGACAAGGAGCCCGAGATGAAAGCGGCAGCTGCGCCAGTGATTCAAAATGCGATAATGTTCCTGCTCCAGTTGAAGCGGCCAACCCGAGGGCTGGAGCAATGGCGGCAGCTGGTCCTGGTATCATCGAAGAGGAACAAACTATTGAGGATGATGGAAGGTGGGTAACATTTTGGTTTTCAAGTAAATTATTGTCAGTCTATCTGTAGCCATTGGGATAAATGGCCCTATCTAATGTGTCATCCAAAATGTCCGTACTTTTATGTCATTTCAATTTTGTTTGTTACTAACAAAGACATTTATTCTAGGCTGCTTTGATCTGGATACTGCAGTTAGCCCTGGCGTCTGGATACCCCTCACAAGTGGCACTATTACCTGTATGTGTATCCTGCCAGCGCTCTTGTGCACATTTGTTAATAGTATCCACAGCATTGTCTGCTACATCCCTCTGTGCATCCGGGCCATGCAAATTGTCACAAACACCTTTGTCGATTTCGTGACCTGGATAATTCCTGGCCTCTTTTTCCCCTGCATCACCCGGCTGTCTGGCGTTTTCTTCTATGTCGTCGTGTTCTTTGGATCTATTTCAGCCGGCAAGTTACCCAGCAAAGAGACGAGTTGCATGATCTCTGATTTTTTGACAAAGATTGTTTGTGTGTTTTCATTCCTTGAATTTTATGCCTCTTACACACAAGTTTATACCAAATTACAGTACAACCAATTGGCAGAACTGATGAGCAAGCCACTGGCTCAATTCGTGGCATGGACATAACGCGCAAACACAACACAAGAAACTATCACATGGTCGAACTCAACATCCTTCTTGGTGGCTATCCTTCCTGACTACCTGGGCCTTACCCAGCCATATTTGGGAGGTAGATCAGATTCACCGTTGCAAAGCTCCAATTGATGTGGATCCAACTGGCACTAGGAAGTGGACCCACGAACCGCCTTTTCACGGTTGTCATCGGTTATATAGTCGTTATTTCTTATTGTTGACCATTGGCAACACGAAATCGGCGGGCCTTGCTGTACGAAACGAGGTTCAGCAACAGCTACTTGTGCTCAAGGTTCGTTGAATGGTGTTCCATTGGCAATTTTTGCTTACTTTTCAATGACAGGTCGCGACTTTCATCTTTATCAAACTGGTTGTGTTCGCACTTGGTTGCAGCATTGTTTTGGACTCGTGAACTGCGTGGTTATTCCGAGGGCCAACTTGCAATTTCAT
>JABCKI010005932.1:0-24452 GCA_018282025.1 Sphagnurus paluster
GCTTTACCAGTAAAACAAACAAGTTATTTCACTCATTTAGATGCCCAATTAATGTACGAAATAATCAATCCTAATCATATTTTCGATTACCAGCCCCTCAACGCAACTGCATACACAATCAATCTCATTATTTTCTTGACTAAATAATCTCACATAAGGGTGATGCCACTCTTTATCTTGATTCCTTTGGTTAATTACTACTAATTAGGTTGTTCTGATAGTCTAATGAGTTTTTAATAGTAATCCTCGCTTGATATCTACGGTTGACAATGGTATCAAGTGAAAAATTTTACATAAATACCAAACTACTCAGGCCGCGGTCCAAAGCCACGGCCTGCGGCTTTCAAAAATCCAAGCCAAGGCCGTAGGCTTTGGAAAGCCGTGGAAAAAGCATGGCTTGGCTTGGCTTTTGGCAGCTGGCGTTGGCCTTCAGGCCGAAGCTGGCACATCACTAGTTGCTGGCTATGGCCGAATTGAGAATCATTAAGCAGTCCAGAAGCATCAGCAAGTTAGCATTTTACTTTTTCACTTTTCAACGCTTTTCCGCTTTTTCTCAGTGTCGCAAAAAGTCAAAAGCTAAAAAGCAAAAAAGCTAACTACAGGTCAATGAACTAGACTAAAATGTTGAGCAGCATATAGGGCGTACTCTACAACCAGCGCGAGTCTATACCATTGTAGTGGGAATGGGATTATAGTAGTAATATTTAGAAAGTGGGATTGCACATGGGTAGTGGGATTGCCTGTTGATAGTGGGATCAGCAGGACAGCAGGTAATGAATGGTTCATAACTCCACCATGGCTTCGGCATTATGGGGCTGCCCCCATGTTTGGCTGCCCAGCAATACTAATGTCAATTGCATTGACTGCTATCTGAGCCAACCCACCAAACAGAGTATTACTTGATGTGACGTCACTGACATCTACTGATCTAGGTTTCCCTGAATTTGACAAGGCTGTTGAAATGAGCTGATGCAAGAACCAAGCACTTTCCTGGAGGCAATTGAGAATTACTTGCAGTCATTTCAACCAGAAATGGAGAATAGCACTTCTGATCTGGATCATTTTAATATTAATGGGCCCAGGATAGGACTTTTGGATGGTGAATTTGACTTTGACTTTGAGAATATGAACTTCTCTGCTACTTTTGACTTCGACAAAGCTTATCAGCAAACATCCATGCCATTATTCACACCTGTCATAGTCAGTCAGCGTGCAGGAACAAACACGCAGTTACATTTTTTGCCTGCTAATGCCCACCTTTTCCCAAATCCTTGTAAAAACACATCTCTCAAAAACATCTTTTCATCACTTGCTTCCTGCTTTACTGCTGCTCTCTCTTCATAGCCACTCAGTCATGCATTCCTCTCTAATTGTGACAACTCCTCCTCAAGCCCATCCCACACTACCTATGACACATTGCTGTTTAGACACACCCCCTCCCTTTTCCACTACTAACACTGTAGGCACCATCATTCTGCAAGAGGGAAGTTGTGCAGACTTGGAATCTGGTACACTCTTAATTTCTCAGGAAGTGGGGAAGAGGCATGAACAAACAAAGGGAAAATCCACTACCTTGAAGGAAGGTGAGGCCATGGGTGACATTAACTGCCCATCTTGCCACACAAGCACACACCATGAATATAAAGTGCAAGCAAGCACAAAATGAAGGCCGTCAGCATCCAACCAGCCAACAGAAAGAAGATAGCTTTGACAGATAGGTGGTTCTACAAGGACAAGGATACACAAGCTGCTTTGTAGATACTTACTTGTGCAGTAGATCTGATTTTTAATTTACTCAATGACGATCATTTATCCTGATAGCTCTTAAATCTGAACAATTTCTTAAACTACTTCTCAGGGTGTATATTATAGCAGGGTGAGGCATTCCAGCAGCCACATTTTAGGCAGACAACAGCACTTTGGGCCATCCCACTAACAAAAATTCAATCCCACCAATCGAGGTTTTCATCCCACTAACAAGTAGGTATATCCCACTAATGAGGGACAGATCACACTTTTTCATCATTGTCTCCTTATCCCATTCCCACTCTTTTGGTCATCACTCAACCAGCGCAGTGTAGTACTGACTAGGCTACTATCTTACCTGGGTTTGTGTTTGTGTTGGAGACTATGCTAAGCAACTACTAGCTAAGAAGTAAAGGACTTAGTATTCCATAGATGAAATACATGGGTTTATATACCTACAATACTGTGCACAGACCATTTGTATTTATTTGTACATAAAATGTCCATCACGTGAATTTCATGTCAACACTCCCCCTCAAGTAGTGCCACATAAGTGCACATACATGTCTGTTTCAAAATTCTGTAGATGACATGTCTCAGAGATTTGATGTCAAGTGAATCAAGCTATACCATGAGAACAATGTCGATCATGTGATTTAGGCAAGAGGGTAAAACTCTAGACCCAATGACTGACAATGTTTCAAGAATAGCGTAGGGCCTAAATTCTTGGTAAACATGTCTGCTGTGTTCTCAGCAGTGGGAACAGCATAGATTTTGATCGTGCCTTTCTCCATTTGTTCCCGAACATAATGGTAGCGTATCTCAATGTGTTTGATACCCTTTTGAGTAACAGGGTTCTGTGAGCTAAGGATAGCTCCACGGCTGGCACCATATAAGGGAATGTGAGAGATTGGCAAGCCAAGTTCCTCAAATAAAATTTTGTACCATGCACAGTCATGTGCACAGTCAGAGAGTGCCATGTAGTTGGCCATTGTGGAGCATGTCAATACAAGAGTTTGAGTTTTGGAGTGTCATTTGACACTGCCATTCACTAAGGAGATGTAATATCCTTGCGTCAAACAGTGTTTCCTATCTAACTCTGATCTGTCATCTCCATATGATGAGTCACAGTATGCATATAGCCCTTCATTGCTGGATCCATCATAAACAAGCAAATAATTCCTTGTACCGACAAGGTACCGCATGATGTAGAATGCTTTGTTTAGATGATCATGAGATGGGTTCACAGCGAACTTAGCCATCTGAGTAACAGCAAAGGCTATATTGGGACATGTTCCTAGCATCAAATAGAGCAGGGAACCATTCACTGACTGGTATTGTGACCGAAGGTGCGACATAGTCATACCATCAAAGGGTTCTGGTTTGTAACCAGTGGGAAACGGAGTTTTAGCGATATTGGCTTCAGTCATACCAAATCGCTTGAGAACTTTCTCAAGGTAGGGAACTTGGTCAATGTAAGTCTTGCCATCCTTGTAATTTATTATCATGTGCAAGAACTCCTTGCATTTGCCTAGATCGCAACATTCCCATTTATCCATGAAGAGTTTCTTCTTAGAAGCGATTAGGGTGGTGTTGGGACCAGTGACAATAATGTCATCGACATATGCAAGTATGATCACCAATGTTCCATCACTATGCTTAGTGATGAAGATGCCAGCATCAGCATATAGGCATGTGAACCTGAGTTCTTTAAGAGATTGATCAAGTTCATGCCACCATGCACATGCGGCTTGTTTTACGCCATAGATGGCTCTGCGTAATCGAAGCACCTTGCATTCTTGTCCTGGGACAATGAACCCTTGTGGTTGCTCCATATAGAGTTCTTCGTCCAAAGTTCTGGTTTGGACTGACTCAAACTGGACAACCGGTGAGAAGATCTCATCAAAGTCTAGGCCTTCGATTTGTGAGAAACCTTTGGCAACTAGACGGGCTTTTTTTACATCCGTCGGACTTTAAATCGAATACCCAGCAATTTTTGATGGCCTTGTGGCCTGGAGGTAGGTCAGTTATCTTGCAAACTTTACGTTTCTTGATGGCCTCTAGTTCCTCAAATTGAGCTTGCCACCATGCTCATTGTTCATCAGCAGGTAATTTTCTGATGTCCTTTGAAGTGCAATCTTGGACATTCATTGGATCTGGAAATCCATCATCATGTGGGATTGCCTTTGAAAGCAAGTATGCATACCACAATGCTCCCCCTTCCACTGCTAATTTAGCCAAGTCCGGGCCATGTTCTACAGTGTTGCTAGATGTCATAGGTAAATTGGGAGTGGAACCCAAAGTGCCAGTAAGCAATCGTTTACAATGATCTGTGTCTGTTGACGTGCCAGGAGGGTATACATTCCCATCCTTTTTCAGCTCTTTCCTCTCATGCCCTGACTGTCTAGGTCTGTCACCTGGTGCTCCCCCTGGAGCAGGACCGGGGGCAGGTGGTGGCGGGTGAGGCAGTTGATTAGGACCAGCATCATCATGCGGTCTCTGATCATCTCCTTGCAGAATGTATGGAACTGGGGGTGGAACGAAAGGTTCATCCTCATCGGGAACACTCTCGGTTTCAATTTCCACAACGGGTTCCTCCAGTTGTTTATCCTGTATCTGGGTGACAGGTGGCACCTTAGTTGTCACACACTTGGGAAACATGGGTTCATCAAACAGGGCTGTGGCTGCTGCGAAGATCACATTGTTCGGAGATCTCATGAATATCATGTTTGAAGGATGTCCACAATATCCGAGGAATACCATCAACTCGGATTTCGCTGAAAGCTTGTTGGCTTGGACTTCTTTTGGTATGAAAACATAAGCTCCACATCCTAAGATGCAAAGGTGTGAGACATCAGGCTTCTCCTTTGAGAGAAATTCTCTTGGAGATTTCCACTTGAGTTGGCGCATGGGAGTGCAGTTGTAAACATAGTTAGCGTGAATTACGCAAAACTCGCACCAGCTGTCAGGAAGACAGGCTTGGTGTCACACCGACTCAGCTTTCTCATCCAAGGTTCTTTTGAAGTGTTCAATCCTGCCATTCATTTGTGGCTGGCTGGGAACACTCCGTTGAATCTCAATTCCCTCATCTTTCAGGAGTTTGACATACTCCTTGTCGATATAATCTCCTCCGTTGTCAGACATCCATTCCTTTACTGTTTGGCCATATTGGTTTCTGACCGTAGCAAGGAATTGTTTGGTTGCCGCTTTGGACTCACTCTTCTTTTTGATTGGAGTGATCCAGGCATGGGAGGTATGATCGTCAAGGAATGAAATGAAGTACTTGTTGCGATGATAGGATGTCACTGCATACTCCTTGAGATCTGAGTGAATTTGCTCAAACGGTCTGGAAGCATGTGCTGAATTGTCAGGAAAAGAGTGTGAGTGCATCTTTCCTTTTGCACAGCCTTCACAGATTGGTGATCCCTTAGGGATTTTGAATTCGGATGGGAAATACTTGGAATTAGTCTTAAATTTCTCAAGCACCTGATCTGACAGATGCCCAAGTTGTCTGTGCCAGAGATCATAGTCATCTGCATGCACTGACTTGTGTGCAATCAAGTCTCTACCAGAGATGATCTTTGAATCGACCCAGTAAATGGTGTCATTTAGGAACAACTTAGGTTTTGCAATAAGCGTCACCTTA
Organism: Sphagnurus paluster; assembly: GCA_018282025.1. NCBI lineage: Eukaryota > Fungi > Basidiomycota > Agaricomycetes > Agaricales > Lyophyllaceae > Sphagnurus > Sphagnurus paluster. Next base: position 5,393 of record JABCKI010005932.1, read on the forward strand.
TTGTCCTGTGTGAAAACAAGGGATCTATTGTCATCTTGTATATGCATGTTTGCTTTGAGAATTTGACCCATAGACATGAGTTGTACCGAGACTCTGGGCATGTAGAATACTGGGTGTAGTCGTGTGGTACGCTTCTCAGTTTTCCCTTTATCGGTAATCCAAGTTTCAACAAAGACAGTTCCATGTCTGTGGACTGAGGCTTGACTGTTCGCTGTTGAGACAGGTAGTCACTTGTCAATTGGAAACATGGTTAAGTCCGAAAAATCGGACTTGATACCAGTGAAATGAATGAACACTCCTGAGTCGAAAATCCACTCATTGAACATCTTAGGCTTGTCTTTTCCCTTACAGTTCGCACACTCTGCGAAATGATTGTTATAAATTTGGTAATAGGTAGATAAAATACTATCTAATGATCTACCTATACCATCCAAGTCTAAATTAGTACCTGGATATAGTGCTTGGAAGTCCAGTCCGGTCCGGTCTTTAGGCCTCCAGAGCCTTGGACCCAGACCGAGACTGGTCTTTTGCGGTCCATTAACTGCAAAAGACCGCACAGGACCGACCAGGACCGGTTCAGAGCAGTCTTGGGCGGACTTTGGCGGTCTTTCAACCGGTCTGAACCGGTCTTTTCAGTTCCTGCAATATATGAGTTACATATTCACAAAAAGGTAGATAAACATTTATAATCCTTCATATACAATGCCAATTACATATAAACACCTGTGAATCGGTTCCTATACTGCTACTGTAAATAGGTAGACCAAAATAATAAAATCCTGGTGCTAAGAAGGATCTGAGGGCGAGTTAGAGAGCAAACACGAAGCCGGAAACATCGGGGGACGATGGGGAACGTTCTGAATCGATAGGAGCGATGGTGAACAACAGGGAACGATGGGGAACGATGGGGAAAGATGGGGAACAATGGAACACGATGGGGAACGATACTAGACGACTTGGGGCACGATGGGGACGATGGTGAGCGGAAATTGGGTCGTTTATTCAACTGTCCTTCTAGGATACAAGAAGAGCAGTATTTGTACTAATTTTCTCTACCTTGAACGACCCAGAAGGCGCCAAAGCAGGGCGCTTCAAATGCTTTCCTTGTTCACATGTTATGGTGAGTGATATTTTGTTATGCTAACTGTTTGATGGTAAGTCTAGTTGACTAGGTTTTATTCAATTCATTCGCAAACGGAATTACTCCGTCACATTATTACAAACAATAAATCGGTTTACCCTGTTACTGACAAGAAAATAAGTCCAAGTACATTAAAATCCATCAAAAATTAGCTGAGTTACACTTAAATTCGATCAAATTTACAGATTTAGTTGTAACTCTCTCGGTTCTTAACGTAAATTTAAGAAATTTAATTCCTTCGAAAGGTATTTAATAGACGTAATTTTGTGTAAATTTATACGCGGAAAAACCGGTTGAGACCGGTTTAAACCGGTTTTTTGTCGGTCTTTACAATTTTGAATTTGACCAAGACTGAAGACCGGACCGCGGTTGCGGTCTTGATCGGTCCTGCAAGTTTCCGGTCTTTACCAGTCCTGGCCCGGTCCAGTCTCGGTCTTTTTCTAGTCTTGTAACCGGACTTACAAGCACTACCTGGATAGGGATCTGTCAGTAGTGAACCTTTACCATGCAAACATGAAGGTACTTGCCAATCGGTGTTCCGATCACATTCCTCCATGTAATCAATGCTGTTCATCCCTGTAAAGGAGAACTTGTAAGGCCGATCAGATCTATCTGGTGTGATAGATCTTGGTGGCGGGCGCATTGATGTGCGATTCTCAATCGGACCGAATATGTCCGAGTGATCATCATCATCCTCTGAGGGATAATCCTCAGGTGCATGCATGAATGGAGCTATGCCTCCGTCCACGCTATCTCCTAGCGACACTGTGTCATTTTTGAAGTCGGACATGGCGACCACCATTGGCTCCGGTGTTGGTATCCTTTCGGGTGTAGCTGCTGTCTCGGGATCTGCGTGTATGACATGTGAACCAAGCAACACGTCCATGTGCTCAGTTGTGATGTTAGATCCAGAGGGGATTGACTCCTGTACTTCCTTTTCTGCAATACCTTCAAAATTCTTGGTATTTTGGATGGTGGGGGTGACCCCAATGCGATCCATAAGTGAACTCACACAGTGAAAGGTTGGGTAGGGAGCGCTCCCTGGAGCACACCATGTTTTTCTGCTATCTTGATGACAGGTAGGAGGTCCTGTCAAAGATGCTCCGAAGTGAGCAACCGTGTGAATGGTGGGGGCAGGGCGAGACAGCTCGGTGGCCATGGTCATGGCTGACAAAGCCAGGGAACACACCATGTTTTTCCACTATCTTGACGACGGGTAGTAGGTCCTGTCGAAGATGCTCCGAAGTGAGCAACCGTGTGAACGGTGGGAGCAGGGCGAGACAGCTTGGTGGCCATGGTCATGGCTGACAAAGCCAGGACAAAGTCTGAAGTAGAAGCTTCTGCCTGATGGGCATGTGGTTTCTTCTTCTGGGCATGCCTGGCCTTCTTGAACTGTGAACTGCTAGAGTTTCCTCCAGCGTTCTGCTGTTCCATGTACTTTGGATTAGGACCCTTGTCCTTAATTGCGGTGTTCCTCTGAGCCTGTGACTTGGGTGCAGAGTGGGCGTTAGCCTTGCCCTTGGTGTTCTTAATATAGAATGTCCCCTGCTTCGGTTGTTCATGAGCAGGGAGATTCCCAAAGCAGGCAGCCCAAGAGGAGCAGATGCTATCGAAAATGTCATGAAGGGTAAGGTTCACAACAGAATTGTTTCGAACCACGTCCTCCAATATCTGTTGATACACGGATGTGTCTCCAACAGCACCAGTGGCAAGTGGGAGATTGGAGGGGAGGATCAAGCAAGCCATAGACTTGCTTACGACCCGAACTTTGGTGGAAGGGGAGGTAGCCAAAACGGCTTCTTCCGGGAGGCGTTGATAGTGATGCATGAACTTGGCGAGCTGTGGGTTGGGATCGGAGAGATCAATCTTGAGATCTTGGAGGTATCAGAAGTCTTCAAGGACTTCGACAAATTCCTCCTTCCTGTAATTGGTTTTGAGCCAATCCCAGGCTTCCTTGGTGGTCTTACTTTCAACCTGATTCCAGATGCCATCTGCAAGGGACATACGAAGGATTCCAAGGGCTTTCTGGTGAGTATCCTTGTAATCCTTGTCCTTCCTGTTCCAGGCATCTAGATGACCAATGTAACGGGTCATCAGCGCATTGTACCCAGTCCACTGAGAAGCGGATGGTTCTGTTGTTGGGGCAACAGGGGTAGGTGGGCCTGGTTCGGTTGGAGCAGCGACAGTTTGTGCAGTAAAGGTGCCATCAATGATGCCAGCAGTGTTGGTGAGCAAAAATACCCCCTTCATGCTATCAGCCCACTGCTTATAGTTCTTGCCAGAAAACTTGGGGAGGTTTTTGATGTTGATCGATGACTTGGTGGATGACATTGTTGATTTCTGTTAGGAAAAATAAGAGAGCTGGGTTTGTGTCAGCAATAGGGTCATATGGGCACGCAGAAAATAGAATGTACTGCGCCGGTTACACCTATGCTTGACATGAACCTGACTCCGTGAGAGCCAGTGTTCAGATAGAAACAGAATTGACCAGGGTTCATCCTCAATGAAGAGGTGAACACCTGACAGCATTCAGCAATTAAGCAAACAGCTGTGGTTGACATGCAATCTACTGAACACCCAGTGGATGTACAGTCTGACCCAGGTTTAAGATCATGGCCGATGTCAGTAGCATGCTACCCTAAGGTGCACAGTGATGACGATCAGGCCCATAACCTGTTGAGCAGCATATAGGGTGTACTCTACAACCAGCGCAGCGTAGTACTGACTAGGCTACTATCTTACCTGGGTTTGTGTTTGTGTTAGAGACTATGCTAAGCAACTACTAGATAAGAAGTAAAGGACTTAGTATTATGGTAGCACCTGGACCAGTCGACTCCTTTGGGTTCCTTCAGGTTTGACGATCCACATACCAGTATCAGGATCATGCTGATCCGATGCACGTACAAACCAGCTGACAAGCACGCACTGAGCTATTTCTCCAGTGTCATTGGTCTTGTAATCTGTAAAAGAGAAGAGGAGATGAACTTGTGCAATGAGCATTCCTTGCATGCCAGGCAGATCCTCATCTTCTACGATGAAGACAGTGTCATTTCGAGGATTGCCATACCATGAGGGATTACATCGGATGCACTGGCGGTACATCCCACAAGGACTGCAAAGATCGCTCAGCCCATAGAACTGGGAAAAGCATGTAGCATGTTGCATGTTGCATGTTGCACAGCTCAACAGTGGACCCTGATGAGCTGCCATCCCACCACGAGGCGAGGGATCCACTGGCAGATAGGGCTGAGCACATGTTTGACTCACGAGTATTCCCACGCTTTATTGCCTAATTTATTAAGCCAATACTCATTAAAGAAATACAAAAAAATAAGACTCTGAAAGCTCTTCATCTGTATGATACAACTGCAACAACTAAATATTATTTGTTGAATGTCTTTTTCGAAAAAAGCTTCCAAAAATAATAATTGGACGTTGCAGCCAAATTCCTTGGATGACAAGCTTCCAGAATATCATTTTTTTGAATATTTCTGATGAGTATTAGCTTAATAAATTAAGTAATAAAGCATGGGAATACTTGGGAGTCAAACTCATGCTCTGCCCTACTAGCAGAGTGGGTGAAGCAAATGGAATAGGGCAAAATACATAGCAGGTAGTGAGTAAAATGTACAAAAAGAAGCGGCAAAAGAAAGCCTAAAGCCGGAGTAAGGGTAGAATTAGCAACACATCTGCGGATCCCCATGGCTCTAGGTGCCAATTCATCTCCCAAGTTGGTCCACGCTTGTGTCCTTCACATTCTCTGTAATGAATTCGAATTCCGATGTCAGTCCTGGGTGCAAGAGAGGCTTAGTAGAAGACTGAAAACAAAGAGAAGGGTGCATAGATGCACCCGAAAAAGCAATGGCATGTCTCGCCCGAATTTCCGATACGGAGAGAAGGAAAAAGACAGCTCATCAACACGTTGAGTGATGGTGATGAGTTGATGTTGTCACGTGCTTCCCACTTTCCAAAGTCTGATTCTAATCTATGCTCATTCTTTGCTAAGACAAGAATCATAATTACTGCAAGTTGACAAGACAATGATGCTGCATCGACACCTGTCCAAGTCCAAACTCTTGCACTTGACAGGGGAAGGTTATTTCATAATTTATTCTGCTGCTGAGTTGTGGTAAAAAAAAGTTACTAGATCAAGTGTTAAGCAATTTATTGTCCAGTATAGTTTCCTGTAAAATGTAAGCAGGCCCCATGGAGGTGCATGCAAGCTTCACCTAGGTTACCTGCACAGACATGGCGCCTCAGGGTCCAATTTTTCCAGATCCCAGTCTGTTCCAGACATCTGCATGACTCCAGAGCACATTTTACCATGCCCACCAAACTCAGCTCATGCTCGTTTCCATCCAGCCCAATCGCATTCCTTGGCACTTCGCCAATCCCTTGACCCACTGGTCCTCGGATAGTGCGTCCACCACTCGATAACTTGGCTGAAAGACCAATCGGCAATGGTAGGGGACAAGTGTGAATTGGATGGCCAGATATTATAGCAGAGGTATCCGGGGATTCTTTTGTCTTCAAAGCTCACCGTTCTCCCTCAACAACTGTACAACAGTGGAGAGATGAGACGACTTGGTTGAGGCCGAGCGGCTCGCCTTGGAAAATGCGCTCCCACTGTGAGCCGCCTGGGAACCAGGGAGGTGCCTTAACAGCTGACTTGGCAAAGAGTATGCAACCTGACACTCGAGTATGTCCTGGTCGTAGTGTCGGAGTATTCGAAGGTCTTCTCGGAATCTTGCGGAAGGAGAGGAGTAGCTGCGTCGACATAGTGATGCACGAATCTCACGATGGGAACCATTCTTTCGCTCGCAGCAACCGCCTCGTTGGCTTTAAATTCGTCCAAGTCTGTCCTTCTATTTCTCTTTGCTTTAGACTCGATTGCGGGATCGTGGTGGAACCTTAGGGTAGTATGTATATATTACCTCGCAAATTAGCCACAATTAATTTTCATGCTGACGGATGATCTCGCAGCAGACCACCTCGGATAGACGAAAGTTTAGTCAAGTCCAGTGAGAGCCGGCCATGACCTCAGGGAACACATTCAATCACCTCGTTTGTCCTGGACAGCAAATACATACATTCGCAACTGCTTGTCGAACACCTTGGGCCTCAGGAGCAATACCTCAACACGTTTATTATAGGAGTCATCTATTTTAGGTTGTCAATGAGACATTGTTTGGGAGAGGATGAAACACCTCCATTCTATAGGATTCTTGTCTCAACTCTCCCGTCCTCTCCCGAGGAAATTGGTTATTTCAAGAGGTTTCGGAAGCACTCTGCCTTCTACAGCGCAGTTGGGTCGATTCTTCAGTCGACCGTAATCCCTCCTTTCCTGCTTCCGCAGTCGGGTTTTGGGTGCAAAACCATAATCTCACCAACTGCTTTTCACATTCCTGCTTTTCATGCAATCGGGTTGTCGAGCGCCAACCGTAATCGTCGATTCTGTGCCATTTCTTCTGGTCATTTCTCTGTCGCACAGCCTCTCTCGCAAACAAGCTTCCCTTCTCGTTCCGCTGCGGCTCTCCGTATAAGTATTATCTGATCGCGTGTCCGCTCCGCGTGCAGTCAAAATATTTTGAAGAGGATGAAATCAAGATCTCCTTTCACAGGATTCTCGTCTAGTCGGCAGCTTCGCCATTTCAAGGGATTTCCACAATCAGTCAGATTTTAACCAACTCTTGTAGGAAAAACACTTTTGCTCAAAAGCCCTCAGATCTGCTTCCGAAACCCCTTGGAATGACCAAAATTTCCAGGGTTTGTAGCTCAAACTTCTAAGGGGATATCGATTGAATGACGTTTAGTTGCTGTCTCAGTTCAGAGTCTCCATCTCGGATAAATTATTCGCTTCAAAAAAATGTATGGGAAAATTTACAGGTCTTTATTATACCTGCAGGTTGGTCCTCACTAGCCAACACTCTATCCATGCCTCACCTTGCGATATTTCTTGTTATCCGCTTTATACTCTGGAAAATCTTGGTATGCCGGCAGTATCATCACCCACGTCAGAGTAAGCCTAAAGTTACCTATCTTCCTTCAGTCGGCGTTTTCGTCCTGTCTTCTCATCCTCACAGTGGTCTGTCATGACAGTTAGCGGACTCAAGTTCTCTTTGGGGACTTGATGTGAACAAGGTTTTAGGTTTCATCATGAAGTGGATATTCGTCACATCAACCTTGACACTGTCGTTTTCGGTGTTTTTGTAAGTCAAGATCTGCTTCGTTTTATCTCATTTTAAGGTTCATTTAGCCATATTACCATTTTCGCGAGCCTGTCTCGCGATCATTTTGAGTACTGCTTCGCCGAGTTTATTTGCCTTTCGATCATCCAGGCTATGTTTCTCATTGTCACTGTAGGTCTCCTTTCATTTGGGAACTACCTGGGACTCAAATTTCCACGGCAGCGTAAATACCTTCAACTCAAAGTGCGCGGAGACAATGCAGACATATCGAACTTTATCACAAGGTTGTTATGGGCCTGTAGATTTTTCACGACGATCATCATCGTTATCTCGACTTGTGAGGTTGCAGAGGGGGTGAATAGGTGAATGGCGAGGTGTCTGCTCTAAGCCAGATGACAACCTGTGGCATTTTGGATATACAGTACTGTGTAGCGAATATGATTAAAAAAAGTGTACATATAAGAAAATGGTAGCAGGTGTCTGCAAGACGGTGGGCCGGGAACAAGGCGATCTCTGCAACAAGGAGACGGAGCGCGACGTTTCTATCGTAGAAACGGAGACGTGTGGTGCTAACGATGGGGTGAGAAGAACTACGAATTCAACTAAGGTTCTACAGTACATTAGAGAGTATTTATACTGTCTAAGTATGTAGAATGAGCCAGAAAATAAAATGGGAAGGCTGAAGAAAGCAGCAAACATGGGAAAGCGATTTATATCCATGGAAAGTGGATACAGAAATAAATAGGAGTGAGGGAGACATATTCAAGACAGTAAATAGGTAGCAATGGAAATACTAAGCAATGAAGCAAAGAGACGGTTTCGAGTGATCGAGACACATATTGCAGCGCTTCGGGTTACGAACTAAAATGGAAATACCAAGCAATGAAGCAAAGAGACGGTTTCGAGTGATCGAGACACATATTGCAGCGCTTCGGGTTACGAACTTAAATGGAAATAAAAGATTCCGCGTTTGCAGCCGCCGAGAATGGCAATTCCGTGCGTAGCCAACGGGGCAACCTTAAAAAACGAGCCCCAAGCCCATCTTAAAGCTCGTCGTCGTCGGGTTCCAGCTCTGGGAAAGGTACAGTACTTCCCGCAGCGGAAACTCGCCAAGTCCTTCTGGGCCATCTGGTGACTCCAGCTCCTCGAAGAGTCGTTCCCGAAGTCGAGGCCGTTCCAAATCGCGTAGCCGACCTTCCAAAAAGAAATATAGCAAAAGAGCACGTTCGAGGTCTCGATCTCGACATACCTACAAAGTATTCCGTCCACATGAATGCGAAGGCAATGCGGATTCACGCGACTATCACCTGTTCGTAAAAGAAGGAACAAGTTATATTCAGGATAGTCGAATTAGATCGGAACGCGCGTGAGGATATCAGGTCGATATTGTGAACCCAAATAACAATATCACTAACCACTGTAAATCCATATGTTTAGTTGGCATTGAGGTCACCTTTTTTTTCTGACGACAAACGACCATGGTAGTGGACCGCCCATGAGCCTCTCTAAGGGCCTTCCAGGGTCGGGAATTCCACCTCAATTTCTGGCCCACGGTAGCCCCTTTTCAGACTTTTAGTGGGGAAAATCTTGCCATACTGGATGTGGCGAAGGAGTTGAAACTCTCGCCGTAATTTTTGGTGATTCTGACCCCTTCAAAAGTCGAAATTGGAAAGATTTTCATGACTTTCAAGGTGAAAAAACGGCAGAAAACAAGCCCTGATGTCATGCCGAGAAGTCGTAAAGTCAGAGTTCTACCGATGGAAAATTTGAAGATTTTTCTTAACCATCCAACCATCCAATCTGTCAATGCTGGTATCAACTCGGACGATTTTCCAACAACAATGGGCACATTCGATACGACGACTGCACTGATTCACTCCCCACCACCAGGTAGTTGAGCGGCAACATGCGACATATCGCCAGCTTATCGCATGACCTCCATCTGACCTGACCAGCAGAATGCCTTTTTCTTATTCTGAGATGGGAAAGTGAGATTCGACCGAGCAGTAATGCTTGGCATGGTGTCGAGTGCGTGGGTATTCGGATGCTGGTTGACATTTATATCACAGTTGCGTTTGGCCCGTTAGCCAAGTGGGTCGACAATTTCTTCGTAATCTGCCTACCGGAGAGTTCGTGGGCAGAGTCCAACTTCATCAACCTGAAAGCATAAATTGGCATTCCATGAAGTGTAATAAAACTGAAAATGAGGTTGTAGGATTGTCGTAGGATAGGAAGTAGATATTTTGACGAGGAGGAGCAGACAAAAAAAGAAACTAAGAACGCGACACCAATTGAGCTATGGGAGAATTTAATAAACGAAGATCAGGAACGGAATTCGTAGGAATTGCAGTCAATGAGGACATGTAAAGCAGTAAAAAAAGGGACACTGACGGCCACGAATGATACAAGTTATGCTGAGGTGAAAGTCGTATTTTGAGGAAATTTTGAAAGGAAAGCCCGCAAAACCTGTCCATTACCACAAGCAACAATGGTGGGTGGTACTTGATATGGGTATCATGAACCAAAAGAGGGGAGATGTGTGGAAAACCCAAAGTCCGCCCAAGAATCTATGTCGTTAGCATGATGGGAGTGTAATATAAAGAAAAAAGTGGCAATGGCTGCACAGCCGAACGTGAGGTTCACATTGTGCTCCCTGCGCTGCATCAGAAAGCAGTCAGGTGCATAGGGCGTTCGGCGAGTGAGGCCGCGAAAGGCTGTGGATTTGCGTCTCGTATTCTCCTACGAAACCATATTATCGCGGACATGATAGTACCTACGGCACATCTAATGAAATTAAATTCCGGAGATTAGTGAGGTACTGATGTACCGCGTCATTCAGGGCTCATGTCTGCATTTGGAAACACTGTTGCGCCCTGACTATTTTGCCGGGGTTGCAAAATATCCTGCAGGTTGTTTGGATTTTGCCAAGTCACGTGTTCCCACTGCGGGAAGGAGCAAAATCGTGGTTGGCAAAATTCAAACAACTTGCCGTCGGGTTTTGCCACCCCGTCAAAATATTCCGGACGCCGCAGTGAAACTTACTATGTAGAGTAATCGTGCTCCATGACATCACGGCCAGGTACACACCCGACACGTGGATCATTTTAATAGCTATTTATGGCAGCGCGATGCGCAAATTGCACAGCCACTTGCGCAAGTGCACGCAGTGCACGCAACCTGGCACGCAAATTTTCTGGTGCCCGAATATTACTAATCTACGAAGAGAATGAATAAGCGCTGGCTCAACTTGGCGCCGGTGTGCAATTGGATCGGAGATTTGCCTGGCCATCAAATTACCCCAACACTCCCCCTTGGTCAGGCAAGACTCCAAGTTTGTAGGCTAGGTTTTCCCTTGGTGAATACATCTGCGTGGTTTTCATATATACAACATCGATTATTTGAGATTCAACGAGATCGCGTAAGAAGTGGTGAGCAATGTCGATGTGTTTGGTTCGTGAATGATATTCGGGATGGTGAGCAATTGAAATGGCAGCCTGATTGTCTGAAAAAATTGTAGATGTCGTCGGGAATGGGAGTTCGAGTTCCTGGAATAAGCAATAGCGCCGCCGGCCATCGTAATAACGAATCCACTGATAGATTTTCTATCTGCATCGGCTGCCCAATCAGCGTCGCAATAAATATTGAGGTCGTCGACAAGTAAGTCGTCTGAGCCACCGTAAGTGAGAGCATGATTTCGAGTGCCTTTGAGGTATCGAAAAATTCGTTTGATGGCACTCCAATGCTTCGGCTTTGGTTGCGATGTATATTGTGCGAGTTTATTGACGTCGTAGGCGATGTCGGGTCGTGTTCATAATGCCAAATACATTAAAGAACCGATAAGCGTTGCGTACCCGTGTGATATAATCGATTTATTCTCCCCCTCGTCGATAATTTCCTCGGGTTTTTCGTCGTCGTCGAGTTTAACGTGAGGGTTTAAGGGGGTAGAGAGTGAATTCGAATTTTCCAGTCCAAATTTTTCGAGGAGATTTTCGACCAAGTGGGTTTGTGAAAGCGAAATAAGGTGATACTTTTGATCCGCAATAAAATTGAAGGTTGTCCGAGTGATTTCACATCGAAGTGTGCCTTTAAATCCTTCCTGGTACGGTCCTTTTCGCTTTCTGATGTTGATGCTGAAATAAAATCGTCGACCCATACGAGTAGAATCGTAAAATTCTCACCGTTTCGCCGAATATAACAGCAGTAATCTGACTTGAGCTCCGTAAATCCAATTCCACCGAGGGCACGATTAAGTTCGCGATTCCAGACGTTTCCTGCTTGCTATAATCCGTAAAGCGATCGAACCAATATGCAGACACGAAGCGTTCCGTCTTCGTATCCCGGGGGCTGTTGCATGTAAATTAATTCGGTAAGGGCCCCATGCAAATACCCTGTACAAACTTCGAAGGGGGTTTTGTCTTTGAGCACCTGAGTTGGCGCTCGGTTTCGCAGGTAAGTCGCATACGATGCCGCTTCTTATGTGGCATTAATTGATTATTTGTGTCTATTTGTTGTTTGCTTGTCTGTATATGGTTGTCGATCAGCACAAAAAATGATCCCAATATGTATGACTGTCCTTAAGCCAATAAATATGTATTTTGTGTATTCCCAGATAAGATTTCATGATAAAATTGACCTTCCCAAGATGAAATCCTTAGTTCCCGAGTGTTAATTTGAGTTCCCTGATATCCAAGTCGGATTTCCGGACTCTTATGGTCAAAAAAAACCGATTCCCGGACTATTAAAACCTATTCCCAGATATATAAAATTAATTCCCGGACAGTCATGTCCCATTCCCAGAAATATGAGTCTGTATTCCCCAAGACATAGCCAAAGACCTCGGCTCGTGCAGCCATCAGATTCCCGGACTATTAAAACCTATTCCCAGATATATAAAATTAATTCCCAGACAGTCATGTCCCATTCCCAGAAATATGAGTCCGTATTCCCCAAGACATAGCCAAAGACTCGTGCAGAGTGACTGTGATGATGTAAGCTCGACTTGTGCAGCCATCAGACACGCATCTACATATTGGGATCATTTTTTGTGCTGATCGACAACCATATACAGACAAGCAAACAACAAATAGACAAAAATAATCAATTAATGCCACATAAATGACAATAAATAGAATAATAAACAGTTGTCTAGGATCAATGAAATATTCAATGAAATTAGCAGGCTCAAGTTATGAAATTGCAATGAAATTGCCTTGAAAGGTTATGAAATCACAATGAAATAGCCTGAAAAAGTTATGAAATTGCTATGAAATTGCAGCTAGAAAGGTATGAAATACTCCTTCCTATAAGTTATGAATTATCCTAGGAAAAGTAATGAAATGGTTGAATGAAATTGTCAGGACAGTAATATAAAATCCTTATGAAATAGCATTGAATTATGCAGGCAAAGCAATGAAATGCTCAATGAAATTTCCAGACAAACTTATGAAAGATAAAAAATTGCCCTGCAGAATAGTTATGAAATAGTGCCTAGAGTTATATGAGATATTTCATTGAAGGCCCTGGCATTATACACAAGGTCCTGCAGGCAACTGCCTGGTTTTTATCATAAAAATGGTTACCACTAGTGACCACTGACACCCTCGATTGACGCCATTGCTGTCGATTATGCACCACTGCAGGTAAGCCCCCCACAAGCCATTCCCCCTTCGTTGATACCCCAGCCCAGGCCACTCACGACAACTCCATGGCCATGACCCAGCACCGCCCTATCGACAGCCAGGCCTGCAACCTATCGACGCCACCCCAATCACTACCCAATGTTGAACATACACCAGCCCCCAAGCCCAGGCCATGAACAACAGCCCCATCACACAAACCGCCATCACCACATTAACCGCTGGGCCTGCGACCTGCTGTTGCCACCCTGATCCTCGCCGCTATCACTTGGCCTAGCCCACGTCGAAGGTGCGCCAGACCCGCAGCCACCACCCCCCTCACTGACATGCCTAGCGAATGACCCTGTCTCACCGCCCCACATCCCACCTTGTGAACCCCCACCCACATCCATTTCAACCCTCACCACTGCATTGCTGGCCCTGCCCATGGCCCCTCCACGTCGATCCCATCCCGCCTTGCATAACCCTACCTGCCTGTGTTTCGACCCCCACCTGTGGCCCCCTCCGCCTTGCATAACTCTACCCATGGCCACGTCTGCCAAGTCCACCCTGTCCTGCCTTGTGTAACACCACCTGCGTGCATTTCGAATCCCAACTGCAGATACCTCTGCCATGTCGACCCCAACATGCCTTGCCGAACCTCACCCATGGCCATGTCAGCCCCACACTGCCTCGCCAGCCCCACCTGTGGCCGCCTTCATACCCCACCTTGGCAAACCCCACCTTGCGACCCTGTAAGTAAAATTTAGCATTCATTATTCTCAAATAAATAGCATTTAAATTGTATTTAATAATATGAAATATATATATGCATTAAATATTTTTATTCGCTTTTTTGTGAGGGCCAGTTGGATTCCAAGTGGAAACCACCTGGAACACATGAGATTGGGTCCCAATACCAGGCAATGTACTTATTTAATATAAGTTAATTATATATAAATATTGCCATGCTGCTAGGAAATAGTGATGTGCAGGCTCAGCTTGGCCTGAAAGCCGTGGCTTTTTGTGGCTCTGGCTTCATAAATCCCAGGCCAGGGCCAAGGCTGCCTCAAGCCCAAGTTCATAGTCGAATGTTGCCTTTCCATGAACCTGGATTGATATGGTCCACCCTGGCAAGGACATCGCCATTTCCATCCTCGATTGCTGGGAGCTTGAAGCCTTTTGGACCCCGATCCCAGTGAGGATACTTCTTGAAAATGTTGAGGCATTCGACGGCATGGGATAATCGAGTGCCCAACTGGAGCATATCCACGATATGATCATTTCCAACCATTGATCGAACAAGGCCAAATATCGACTCAAGCCGATCAGTACCCAAAAAAATAATCCAGAACTTTCCATCAGGTGCACTGATCTTGCTTTTTGCGATGCAAAAAAAAGCATTTTTGACAAGTAGGATTATGTCTTGGAAGGTTAAGGTTTGAAGTGCTTTATTTCGGCAATTATTGACAGTATACAGGAATGTTGCAAGGTGAGCAGCCGCACTCAGATAGGAGAGTTGTTCATGCAGATTCAGGTTGATCTGTATCAATGGAACGATAAGATGATTTTTGATTAAAGCTGTGTGTGGTTCCACTTTCTCTTGCTTATATGTGCCCGAAAGAGTGATAGGGCGCAAGCTGTAAGCGTGATGATTTTCAGAAAGAAGACCGATCACAAAAATGCTGGCCTAATCACCTGGGTTAGCACTGTAAATCTTACTTGTAGAGGTGGTAATACGTACCTCCTTTGCCCAGTGGGCATGTCCTCTGAGAACCTCACGAAGAATTTCTTTGGTGACTTCAATTGAGCAGAAGTCCAAACCTAAATGTTCAGTATGTTCCCAACAGAGTCCAAGTATATTATTTGTTTTGTCATCCCATTGCAGCCGGTCTTCGACTTTCAGTTTGTCAATCATGAGAACATAGCTGTAATTTTCACCAATATTAGAACCCCTGAATGCGGCCTGTATGTTTGAACATATTTCAGAGTTTGTTGGCATGCCATGGGAAGGTGATAACAGTGTTATGGAACTGCTTCCTAAAAGGGTCAACACCCCTTGTGAACCAAGTGACTGGTGTGCGAGTTCGGCAACATGCAACCCCCCAAGTTTGAGAAACAAAAGCTGTTGCAACATCTCTTCCTCTGTAAAGCCAAGTGGCCAATAAAAACCTTTACTGGTGCGATCTAGGAGCTCAATCATCCCATGAACACCCATCTTCACCTTCAAGACAGCTCTGATGAGGGCATCAAGTCGATTGACATCGCTATCAGCCATCACCAGGATGAATTTCTTATGAGCATCCAATGTCATGGTCCTGACGATGATTTTCCATTCCATTGCAAGTTTTGTGAGTCACAATGCTTCTAGCCTGTCATTTTTTGCCAGACTAACACTATTAGTCCCCCAATAGGTTGATACGCCAGAGGGGTATTGGGATGCACACCTGTCTTGATTCGCTGGATAATTCCTTCCACAATATTGTTGTAGATAAGTTCCTGACAGAATTGACAGGATTCCTCATTATGGGACAGCACCATCTTGAAGTCCACTGCTTGAACCCACATTTGGTGATGAACAATGTGGATATCCCATGGAAGAGAATATTGGGTGTGGAGTAAAAAGGGGTATGAGGCGTATGGACTGACACCTGGTGGAAAGGTAAGCCAAATGCCTCTGCACCTTCCTGTTGACTTTGACATATCTAGAGGCTTTGTTGCAGTTGGCAAAGCATTCAATACTGAAGCAGCTGGCAGCATGGGGCACTCACTGGAGAAATTCGTGAAATCAACTCCTCCCATTGGGTCATGCGAATTGCAGGGTTTTGCCCATATTTAGAGTGCCATTAATACTGATAAGATTGTTGTGGGCCATCATCCTAAGCCACTCATCGCTTCACCTCTGTTTTTCACCTCCATTGTCGCATATCAAAGTGTTTCTTTGGCAATATTTTATTTTATGATATCAGTATCATGATGTTTTACCCAGCATATATGTTGTTAAGGCCCATCAATTTCTCAACTTCAAGCAAAAAGGCATAAAAAAAATATAAGATGTATGCTTGCCTTACAATTTAATATGGGAATATAACTCCATAAGCCACTTACTTTCTGAACATGCAAAATTGGATGGGACTCTTATGATGATGCCACAAAAAACCAGTTCATTGGGGCCATGCGCAATACTGGAAAGCTCACTGAATCCACCCAACTGGCTGGGATGAAACCCTCTGCAGCTTCGTGTATCTGGAAGAAGTTCAAAAAAACAGGAACATCAAAAAATCGAAGTCATTCTGGCCATCTGGCCAAGCTTAACGAGTGAGCAAAGTGTGCAATTCTGCGAGAAAGCTTGAATCATCGACGGAAACCCTTCCAAGAGATCACACACGGTGCAGCAGACAACATCAGTGGATCACCTGTTAAGAGGGTGCTAGAGGGCCAAGGTTACCATTGGAGAGTTGCTCGGAGGGTGCCATTTCTTACTGCAGCTCAGAAATGCAAGAGGCTGCAGTGGGCAAAGGATTTCGCAGATGTGGACGAGAAAGAATGGATCAATCTGATGCCATCAGACGAATGCATGGTCAAGGCTGGCAATGGGAAGGGCCGAGTGTACGTTACGCAATGTCGCGGCGAAGAAATCGATGAAAATTGTGTCATTCCAAAGGTGAAGCAGCTGAGCATCAAGGCCATGTTATGGGTGTCTGTCATGCTTGGGAAGAAAGGGCCGCTCGTGGTGTTGGAATACCCAGGAGGGAAGGGTGGGGGGATGAACACAGAACAGTACATTTCACAGGTCCTCGAACCTCATTTCAGGCCTTTTTATGACGAAATGGAACTAGAACAACCAGGAGTAGTATTTCAGCAACATGGAGCTCCAAGTCATACAGCAAAAATCACCCAAAAATGGTTCACCGACAATAATGTCGTGCTATTTCCCCACCCACCCAATTCTCTGGACCTGAATCCGATCGAACCGATTTGGCACAAGCTCAAGAAAATTATTAGGGCTCGACCACATCATCCTTTGTCTGTTCCACAACTAATCACTGCAATTCACAAGGCCTGGGACCAGTTACCTCAGGAGGATATTGACAAGCACATCAGGACCATGCCTGAAAGAGTGCAGGCTGTCCTGAAAGCAAAAGGCGGTCATATACGATTTTAACTCTGTAATATTGTTCAAATAAACTACTCTAAAGTATCTCGCAATAAGACCCAATTTTTTGGATACAATTTTGTGAACTTCGTGAACTCTGATGAGCATGACATGTTATTTGGTTGTGCTGTTGACAGACTTTTGATCGGCACAAGTAGATCTCTTAGTAAATATATTCACAGCACAACAGGAGGAGACCTGGATGTGGATTCAGCTAGAAGAAACTGCTAAGCACAGAGGGAAATACATCTTTACTGGTAGTGATGATCTTTTCGCTATGACAGATGACGAGGAGGCAAGCCCTGGTGCAGCCAGTAGATCCAATGCCACTGGCTTAGGTAGCAGGTTTCTGACATGGAGTGGAGTCCCACTGAATGCCAGAAATGAGGGATTCCGGTAGCCTGAACTCCGTAAGAGCTCAGTGCAGCTCCGAGAGAAGAGGTAGGCGATGAACTACCATATATGGTAGTTCATCACCTTGTGGCTGTGCAGAATCATCGGAGCGGTGCCAGGGCAGAGATGTGGTCGGAGTGGGCAAGCTTACTAAGTGAAACTGCAGTTGTGCTTGGTAAGCTTGACTTGAGAGCAACTCCGAGACTTCGGGGTTCGGAGTTCGGAGTTGAGTTGGGGTCGAGGACAGAGTGGAGGTAGGTCCGGAGTTGGGAGGTGCGTGCTGAGATCATCTCCGATGTGGGGGAACATAGAGCAGTGAGACTGAGTTTGGAGATGCGTCGGAGTTGGTTGGCAGTTGTTCGGAGTTGTGGAGGAGGTTGTCGGAGGTTCGGAGAAGGGTTCCCCTTACACCTAGTGATCGACACGGGTACGGCAAACCCACCGGGTTGGCAGGTATGGGTATGACAGGTACGGGTCAGGGTCTCAAACTCCCGACCCATGACAAACCCGTACCCGCAGTGGCGGGTTTGACCCACCTGAAAGGCACAAAATTTGGAGCTTAAGACGCATTGCGTGACCACGTGTGCGTTCCCTGAAAGTCATTGATTTTGTCAAGTTATGAACACACAATCAAATCTCTGTTGAATCCATGCTTATTTTGTCTTTTCTTCTTTTATTTAGTAGTATAGACAGATTTCTGACGAACAATTAATCTCGGAGCCGTGTAGATCAAGAAATACATATTATCTACCTCCTCAAATCTGCGAAATTTCGACATTTTATAGAGGTGGAATGGCTGATTGTAGGTCTCTTGTACTTTGCACGATTATTCTAGGTATATAATAGTATATTTCTACCGAAGGAATAGTCTGAGCGATGCCTAGATCTGCCTGTAGGGACATGTTGTCCTCCTACCCCAGATCACACAAATGCATCGCATTTTCAGGAGAACCGCGGCAGATATTGCTGTCGTCTCTTTTGCCCTTTCATTAGATAGCTTATAGATATATTTTCGCCGGAGGAATAAGTTTGAGGACGCCTGGATCTTGCTTGAGAAATATACCCCCTGATGACCTGTAGCTTACCCTGCTAAAACGCGTCATGATACCGCAAGGCACTGTATTTTTATCTTAACTACACATGTGCTTAGTGCGTCACCAAAAAGGACTACGCATTATGATCAAACTTTCATTGAGATATTACCATATGTCCCTCATCACTACATGGCAAAGAAAACCTACCGTATCTCAGTGGGTTCTCATCATTGTAATTAGTCCTTTGAGTTGGAGCATTATATATATGTATAAATTAGAAATAAATAATGTACCTTGCGGCGATATGGCGTGTTTTAGTAGGGTAAGCTACAGGTCATCAGCAGGGGGTACATTTCTCAAGCAAGATCCAGGCGTCCTCAAGCTTATTCCTCCGGCGAAAATATATCCATAAGCTATCTAATGAAAGGGCAAAAGAGACGACAGCAATATCTGCCACGGTTCTCCTGAAAATGCGATGCATTTGTGTGATCTGGGGTAGGAGGACAACATGTCCCTACAGGCAGATCTAGGCA
>JABCKI010005933.1:0-24381 GCA_018282025.1 Sphagnurus paluster
AGTTCGATTTCTCAAAATGCTTGTGCGGCATGTTCAGGACGCAAAACATACACCTTGTTCCCGTTATATCCAAGGAACTGGGAGAATTCATGCTGGCATATAACACTAAAACCCACTCAGGTAAGTTTCTGGACCTGATTTCTTAATGCTGAATTGGTTTTGTGTACTATTAGAATGCTTTTTTATACTTTTATTAGGTTTTTTTTTTCAGTGCTCATATGTGATCCAACCGAGCCTCCAGCCTACACCCTCCTCCCCTCACAGAGGGATGTGAGACCACTCCTCGTTGTTCTCTCCCACCCCGGGTTTCTCCTCCCCTGCTATAGGGATGTGAGCTGCTATTTTTTGGGCGCACAGGCTGACGCAAGTGCCCGCCGGAGGGTCATGCGTGGTTCTGGTTGGGTTGACTGTATATTCTGGAGCTGCTGGATGGGTCTGCTGCTGGCAGGGAGATCAGGGATGCCCCATCATCCCCCTGCACCCTCCCCCTGCCCCACCCCCACCCAACCCTGGGCATGACCCCCCCACCAGTTCGCATCGGACTTGGACCGTTACAACGCAATATTTGATGGCCTCATCCCGGTGCCAGCATTTAACCCCGACGACGCCGGCTAGCCCGGTCCAGTCCCCCATCAAGATCGGAACAGCGGAACCTCAAGACCGATAGCCCGAAGCCCCAATGTAGCAAGACCTCAAGACCTGGACACATCTCGCAAAGCCAAGCCTGCTCTCCCCCGGAGTCCTTCTACGTACCCCCTTTTTCTTTTCTCCTTTCATTCTCTTTTACTATACGTTCCAGATCACAGCCCAACAGTGGCACCATTCTATTACAGGGCTGGTCTAGCAAACCCACCCCCCATACCTACACAAACACACACAATACCACCAGCCTTACAACGGCACTCATACATACACCCTCATCTCACAGCGTCCGTAGTCCACGTGTACTTAAATGCGCTATATAAACTGGTTAAAATAAAAAATAAAATAAAAAAAGGGAGATCAGGGTGAGCGCTACATGGGGGCGGGTCAGGTGACACGTATGTGCGGCGCTTTGAGTGGATGTCCGACGTACGCTCAGCCACGCAGTGCCGTGAATTCATATATGCTGGGCCACGCAGCACTGCGAATTTCGGTTGTGGATGTGCTGCGTGGTATGAACCACCAGTGCATCTGGTGGCCGGGCGTTGCAGGTGCCTGCCCGCTCACTGTGGGGCGTGATCTTGCTTAAAGCTGCGATCCCTTCCTCCCCCGGATTCCTGACGAATACTGCGCTTTGCTATTCTGATAGACCTCTCAATCTTCTCGTTATTGCATCACGCTACCGATAAGATCTTTGTCCTTGCTAAAGGATATCTCATCGACAAAAGACTGAACTCTAGAGGTATTCTTTTATACGTACATATATTCATCTTTGTGCTAAATAACACTAACATATTCTACTAACGATTACTCATAACTATATTCAAAGAATATATCAATATTACGACGAACCGTAACATCTACAACTTGTCGCAAATGGTTGGAGGGTATATAATATCAGGAATCCGTGGTACGAAAAGTGGCGACAATGACTTAATTTGGTGCACTTCGACGTACGCTCCCTTCCCCAACTTGCATAGTTGAAAGACGTGCGGTTTTCCGTGTCGTGTATTCATGCCAGGTCTGAGCAAGGAGGGATTTAGATGTGCTGGAACGAGAATTTTTCCTCACGGGAGAGCCGCTGTTTTCTCTGTCCCGCCTGCGTTTCCCCCGCTTCTTCTCCTTTCGCTGTTGTCGTTCTTCCTGGAATTTAGAGTCGTTGGCCGCATCGTCGGTAGGCCAACGAGTATCCGACAGAGCGAGGTGGAATAGGCTGCTCATGAACGTATGGTCGCGAAGAGTAAGGCTTGATAGGGGGGGAGGTACAGAAGCCGGGCGTGCGGAGGCATTCACAAGGCGCTCGAAGTACGTGCTGCCCTGTGATACCTGGGACTGGGTTTTGAGATTTTCTGCTTCAATCCATTGCCCAACAGCTTGGAAGGCAGACTTGATCAAGTTATCAAAGGGTGTGCTATGGAATTGGAAGTTGTTTCCAAGATAGTTCGCCTTGGTGAACATGGTCTCTTTCGTTTTACCCCCGATCGTACCTCCATTCTCGTCTTTGCCTTCATAATCAAAGATGTGCTCTATAATGCTCAGAGAAGACCCGAATGCACCCGTGTGCTGGAGGTATCGAAGTCCATAGTAAAGCAAGAGAAGGACGAAAGATTCCATGTCATCCTGGATCGTATGGACCTCATGGTGCTTCAGGAGCAGCAGACTCGACATGAATTGCCAGGTCCCCTTGGATTCAATCAGTCAAACGGCACAGTTACGTGATTTCAAGGGCTTACAGTCCTCTCGTGGCGACGTGCTTTCTTTAATTGTCGTTCTTTCTTTGCAAGGTCCCAATCGTTCAGAATTCCATTGCCCTTTCCATCGATCATCACATTCCTTGAGCTGATATCGCGGTGTATATACCCGCATCTCTCGTATGCTTGACGATGGGCTGAAGTGGGATTTAGCGAAAATTGTAAGTTGAGAAATTGTTCATGACTCGCCGGTGAAGGTGTGAGAGGTGACTTGCGTCAAGTGCCTCGAATTTTTGAAGTTCTCTAGATGTTGACCAATGAAGGCGACGGCGAAGCGATGATGGATACGGCGTGTGACACGTTCCCAGTTATCGCCACATTTCCATGGACTATCCCGCCTGGGTGGCAGGAGCTTAAGATTGGGTTCATCTGCGTGATCATCCTGTGGATGGGCGCTGTTCCGAGATCGATCGGTGAGGGGCTCGTCGGAGTCAGAGTCCAGATCTTCCATTGGGATGAAAAGGTCGGTCATGGTAGCGTTCCTCTCTCTGTCGATATCGCCTCCACATGTAAATGGTGGAATAAACTCGACTTCATGCTCGTTCAATTCGAAGAGAATTTTCGCTTCCTCTTCCAGGTCCCAGGCACGCCAGGAGTCCTTGACAAAAAACAGCTTTCTAGTCGCCTTCTCGTACACAGGATAAGCACGAGTACATCGCCCAATGAGGCCGTCGGGATACGACATGGAGGCCCAAGCCATGAACTCCCGCATAGGCGTGTTTCCGTCTTCGTCTGTGCTCTCCCCTGGTATTGTAAAGACGACTACTGGTGTCTCGATCTTTGGGTCCCATGCGGCAAGCGCTTCCCGAGTGAGCATCGCCTCTGCAGGACTAGCAAGTCGAACGGTGGGGTCGAAGCCGCGTCCAGCGCGATCGAGATGCGAGAATCTCCAAAGGAATTCGACGAGGAGGTCAGGTTGTTTGTGGAAGTCAAACAATTCGGAGACAATAGCCCCGGCGCGATCCCAGCGAATAAATCGCATGCAAGTACCAGCGATGAACAGGCTGAAGGCGAAAACGCGGTGCTGACGGGAACACCACTCCGTGGCGTAGTGAATCAACTGTGCACGGGAATTGGAGCCCTCTGTGCTGCTAGACTCGAATGCCCAACCTGA
Source organism: Sphagnurus paluster (assembly GCA_018282025.1). Classification (NCBI taxonomy): domain Eukaryota; kingdom Fungi; phylum Basidiomycota; class Agaricomycetes; order Agaricales; family Lyophyllaceae; genus Sphagnurus; species Sphagnurus paluster. The sequence goes on from JABCKI010005933.1 coordinate 3,508, forward strand.
ACGGTCTTTCAAGTCCGCCGGCGGGTCCTTAAACGGGTCAGCTGAAGCCCTCAGTTTGAACTCGAGGTGTAGCTCCATCTTGTCAAACTGTGTGAGATTACCGTCGTCGGTTGGGACGTCATGATGGTACATAGTAGGGTCGGGCTTGATCCTCCAGTCGTCTCCTACGGCAGCGTTGGAGGAGTTCGAGGTATCAACAATTTTGAACTTGGGATGAAACTTGGCGACAAGATCAATCTATATGGTATGCAGTCAGCCAGCGAAGGATTGTGAAATTAAGTCAATTTCAACACTCACAAATGGTTTGTACATATCCTTTTCAAGTTTGCAGTCCGACATGACTTGGAAATGGTTGGTGGCCACCTTTGGCGGTGATTTTTTCGCGGGGGCAAGAAACTTGAGGAATTCAAGCGGAGGCATGGGTCCCAGGAAAACGCCAGCCATATCGAGGTTCAAGTTGGCGCGGTATTCCTCCAGTGTCAGAGGCTCCGCTTTTAAGTCGTTGGCAGGCGGAAACTTGTACGGAGAGGCTTGAGACTCTTTCTGGGGTTTATCGGAGGGCATTTTAGGGATCTTACCTGAACTGCAGGATATTGCAATGCTTATATGTTGAATTGGAACAATGGGCAATCTGATAGTGGCGGAAGCTGAATTCCTCTGCTGGCCACTGCCAGGATAGGGCGATAAACACAGCTGTATTTCTTGGCATTTAGCTTTTGAAACGGCACGCACCGTTCGCGGAGGTCAATCGCAATAAAACTTACTTTTTATGGTGCTGTGGTCGAACGGAAGCAACGAGGCATCATACATCAGATCCCAATTGAAATGACAATGACAACTGATCCATTACACGTGAAAACTTTATGGTAGGCTGTTTCGCGTGTTCAGTAAGTTATCGCTCCTCTTCGCACTTAAAAAACTCGGCGAAACTCTGCGATTGTCACGACAGTTAGGGAAGGTGGGTTTTGGCGTAGGTCAGGGCTATGGACAAGGGTTCCACGCGTAAAATGAGGGTTTTTAGGACAAGATCTCATGATGATGATAGCACACGCCGCACTTTCTGCGCAGTTTTGACTCAACGCGTGCGAGTTTGCGCCTACAAAAAGAGTGATTGTTTTATGGTCGTGGAATCGACTTGGTGCTGGCCCGGACTTGCGGTCCTCCACGCTTCAGATAACTTCACAACATATTATGTACATACCAGACGCTCTTGTGAACACTGAAAGGTATCGAAACAGGGAATGTCGGATTTGCCACCGAAACACACCGGACCGGACGTGAGAGCTTTATGTTACTAAATTACTAGATTGATATCTACCTCCGCTACAAAATAGCCAAGGACGTTTGTGGGGACAACCGCCTCGATAGACCAAGGTATGGTATGGTCTGTATCTAAATGGCTCGCGTGGGGTAGCATCCCAGTAGGCCAAGTCAACTGCTTTCAGAGCCTTCCTGATGATCTTCAAGTCGCGGATGTCGGGTGAGCAAAATATGTTTGATAGATTATAACATTCAAATAGTGAGTAGTAGGGACTGTGGAGTTGTGCTCTAGATCTCCATTCAGTCAATTATCTATGAGTTTATTAGTACCATAAAGAAATCCCATCCATGAGTAGACGTCCGAACATATTCCACCATCCCTAAAAGCTGGCGCGTACATTGCGGCGCGAGGGTAGCCGATAGCGCTCTTTTCTTGAACGGGCTCCTGAGATAATAAATTAGCCATCCCGAGATCCTTCACCATCCCCTTTAACCAACCGATCAACCTCAAGCGTTCTCCTTTTCCTCAGCGGCTTGCGACTCCATCACCTTGGGTTTTTCCTGCTGTGCACCCTGGATCGCCGCGACATCTTTCCTGCGCACATACCACTGGATGAGGGGGAGCGAGATGCACGAGATCACAGCCCAGGCGATGAGAATGCCGAAGTTCACGCCGAGTGTGTTCTTCGTGTCGAACACGATTGCGCGAGCTGCGTGCGAGACGTTGTAGAAGGGCATTGCGTAGCCGTACCGGTAGAAGACTGGCATCACTTCAATAGGGAAGATACACACGGAGACATTGACTGAGGTGAGAGGCCGGTTAGTGTAGTAGGTACTAGGGACGGGAGGGAGGGACATACTGATGATCCAGATTATCATGAAGAAGGGTATGAAACGGGCTGTCAGGAGGGTTATGAGGGATTCGAGGGCGAGGCCACTGAAGATAGTTTGTTTGTAAGCAAGTGGAGAAAGGATGTGTGCGCATTGAGACGTACACTGCGAGCATGCCGACCCAGTTGAGCATCCAGAAGATTACAAAACCGCCAGAGCCAAAGCTAAAGACCATGCAGAATTAGCAAACGTGTCTGTGATAGGCGGAATGAAGCTTACCCTCGCTTGAAATCCAGTTGGAATGCACGACTAAGCAGTGTGTAGAAAAGCTGCAGCCACGTAAAATATGAGTTGTTATTTCATGGACCCAAGTTCGGAGGTGCTTACTGCGAGGAAGAAGTAGGCAACAAGGGAGGAGACAATGCGCGTGACGATGAGCGAGCGCAGAGTGAGGTTCCGATTAAGGCCTGCTTGTTCACGTGCGGCCATACCAATCATGACGATGAAGAAGGAGAGAATGAGTTGGTATATGAGGCCGACAAAGGTCACTGCGGTCGCTCTGGGGGATGTGGTCCGTCAATCTATCGTAAAGATGCCGGGAGAAGGGATCGGACATACACTGGGATGTTAAAAGGCCTGAGGTTGTTGATGGTATAGGAGATGGGCGTGAGGACCGTTTGTGGTGAGGTCGTGAGTAGGGCATTCAGATTTGACGATGATTTCAACTGTGAGGCAGCCTGAAGAGCAAATGATTGGGTGATACTGTCAAGAGCGGCTTGAGCCTGATGAGAGAATGATTAGGAACGATCTGGGTGTCATTTGAAGTGCACTTACAGATGGTTTAATGAGAACACGGCTATTGGTGGAGTAATCAGCAAAGTAACAATTGGTAGTTTAGGAGACTTACAAGGCATTCTCGTTGCGTGCCTCAACACCGTAGACTGTGATAGCGCTTGTTCCATCATAAGAGGCGTTGGGCGTGGCGTATGATGCCTGTAAGCGTTCCGTAGAACCAGCTTGGACTGAAGAACGATTAGTACAGTTTTTATGGGATTAAGATGTGGTAACGCACTGGCAATAGCCGTCCAAACATGTTGCTCTACTACATCGTTGCTCAAATCAATAACACCGTTGGGAAATCGACTCGGTGACACAGCTGTCCAAGTAACTTTCCCCTGTTGGCTGACTTGTTGCGAGGTCAACGCCTGGGAAACCGTCTGGCCAACCAATCCGCCATCGAAATCCTATAGTGGGTGGCCGCCGGTATGTCAGTACCTACGGACATAAGGTGAGAAAAGAACGTACCACGACCCAACCTTGTATATTGCGCACCGGGGTTTTCCACAATGAACCCCAGTAAATAGGGAATATACTGAATATGACGAGGATTATGGCAAAGGTACCACCACATAACGTCTTGAGGTATATACTGCGACCCTCCGAGTTGCCTTGGTCGAAGAAATTTTGACTGAAAGGCTTCTTCTCAGAGGAGGGGGAGGTCGACCTGATCGACATGGTACGCTCGACGTCGGTACTGTGCATCGACATAGTCTTCGCGTGAAAGACAGGAGGGATCGCACTCCGCGAAGCCCGAGCAATGGATACCCGGGGTATTTGAGAGATGGAGATACGGTGACCAGGCGAGCCTTTAACGGTCCACAGGCTGCTGCAGAGCAGTGTGAACACGAAAGTTACTCAGCACGGCAGCGTTCTTCAAATGGACTGACCGACATCGGCAATGAGTCAGCAATTCACCGGTTATGTGCCGCCTCGGATGTACGGATCATTAGCTTGGTAACCACATCTATCCGGTTCAACTGTTCAACACGGCGAGCACTCTGACTCGATGTTGACTCCACGCGCTCTTCCTATGCAGACATACAACACAAGGAAGACGAGGCTATCACCGATTCGTAACCTATGATTAGAGTTTCATCATCGTGGATCTCACCATGTACACGACCAATTAGTAAGGAACCCTTACACCGATGTATATAAGCCATGGAACCGTTACCGGCGAACCCCTGAACTCCTAGCACGCCACACAATATGAAATCGCTGTAAGAGCGTGGTCAACGCTACAGTCCTGCGTTATCCTACTTTGTTTTACATACCAAGACGGCTACTTCTCCTGTAGCTGTTCATTGACAAGGCCTGTGAGCCTTCACATGACCAATATGCGTCATCCAATTGTCAGCTTGACTCTTGTGAGAGTCCTGTTACTTACACTGAAAAACTGCGCCACAGGATACTTTAGTGAGCTATCGCCTAAGCTTTGAGAGATTACATTTGCAGTTGAAATTACTTGGCCTAGCTAATACTCAGTTGCCGCCACAGTGCCAACTCCACTTTGACCATTTGGCTGTCATCTACCAGTGGACAGCAATGGCTTCCAAAACGCCTCAAAAATACATTTCGGTTGATTCTGGAGGGGCTGTAAGTAGCGAAGTCGATAGATTCAGCCGCCTTTCAACTTCCAACTCCATGCATGTCATCGATATCATCCATAGAGAATTGACGGAACAACGGCCCGGACACTTCCGGACTTGTAACCTCCGCCTGTAATGATGGCGGCAAGGAAGTAATTTGGGGAATAGCTCTATAAAGCAGTCAACTATGTAGTGGTACTATGAGACGTGTTCAAGGATGGGGATGCTTGTCCTGCTTGAGTTCCTGTATGATATTCCTCCGACGTACGTACCACTGAAAGAGCGGCAAAGTGATACATGATACCATAATCCATGTCAGTAGGATAGCCATGTTGACGCCAACCGTGTTTTTTGTCCCAAAAAGGATAGCACGTGCTACTTGCGATGCGTTGTAGAAAGGCATCACATAACCGTATCTGAAGAACTTGGGCATGACCTCGACGGGGAAGGTAACGACTGAGCCGTTGACTGCGGGAAAGCAAGAGCGTTAGAATATTGGAGAGGGAGTCAAGGCAGGAGCATACTAATAATCCACAGCATCATGAAGAACGGAATGAACGCCTCGGTGAGCAAGGTAAGAAGGGATTCTAGTGCGAGACCGCTAGGTTAAGGTTTTTTGTTCAGTCAGGAAGAAGGGAGAGGTAAGCGAGGAACATACACCGCGAGCATGGTGGCCCAGGTTGACATCCAGAAGATTAAAAACCCACTTTGGCCGAAGCTAGGGGCGACATGAGTAAGATGGTGGTGTTGGCGGAAGATGCTGCTTACTGCAAGTTAAAGTCCAGTTGGAAGGCGACGCTTAGGAGCGCGTAGCATAGCTAGCACCACGCATGTGAGTGGCACGGCTAATATGGACGTACATGACGTACCGAAATGAACAAGTAGGTGATGAAGGAAGACGCAAGGCGCATAGTAACGAGCGAGCGCAGCGTAAGTACGTTTTCAATGCGAGCTTCCCTGCGCGCAGCAGAGCCCAACATGACCATGAAGAACGCAAGGATAAGCTGGTAGGTTAGACCGGCAAACGTTACTGCGGTGGCTCTGCACAAGATCGCGTGTTAATGTAATGGACGTTTTCCCGAGCTAGGGAAAAACATACGCTGGGTTATCGAAAGGCCTGAGGTTGTTGATCGTGTACGAGACTGGGGTGAGGACTGTTTGCGGTGAGGTTGCAAGCAGCGCATTCAGACCCGTAGACGAAGTGTTCGACGCGAGTTGCGCAGCACCCTGGAGGGCGAATCTTTGCGCGATGCTATCAAGCACGGCTTGCGCCTGCGGAAAATATATAAATGGATAAAAAATGGGTTGATCAAGAAGTCAACTAACCGACGGTTTGATCAGAGTCCCACTTTTTATAAGTCAACCGATAGTAAGAAATTCGAAGACATCAGCTGGTTTAAGAAATTGCTCACTATGCGTTCTCGTTGCGCGCCTCGACACCATAGAAGGTGATGGCACTAGTTCCGTCGTAAGATGCGTTGGGCGAGGCGTAAGATGCCTGCAGACGATCCGTGGACCCAGCATGGACTGATCAACGAATGAGACGATATCCAGTGAATATAGATACTTATTGTAGACGTACTTGCAATTGCAGCCCATGCCTTTTGTTCCACCAAAGCCCCAGTCAAGTCGCTGAGGCTCGCAAACTGGCTCGGCGAGACGACGGTCCAGGTTACCTTGCTCTGTCGGCTGACCTCCGTCGAGGTCAGCGTCTGGGAGACTGTCTGTCCGATCAATCCACCATCGAAATCCTACGAAAGTGGCAATAATGGCAATGTCAATATCCCGATGAAAGTGATGCTAAAAAGGTATAAATGACGCACAACGACCCAGCCTGGCACTGTTCCAGGTATTTTCCATATTGAGCCCCAGAATATGGATAAGACACCAAGGATAGCGACGATGAGGGAGAGGGTTCCACCCAAGAGAATTTTCATGTACCGCTTGCGAAACTCAGCGACACTCTTGTCAAAGAAACCTCCGCTGAATGGCTTCTCCGAGACGGCCGAGGCCACAGAGGAGGATGTAGACTGGCCTAATTTACTGTCGTGCTTGGACATGGCGGCGGTGAATGGGAGGGGAAAAGAGAACGCCGACGAAGAATCAGAGCGTTTTCATGATATATTTAAGTGTCTCCAGCTCGTAGACAGAAAGTCTCAACGGAGCAATGGGCTGTCCAATACTTCGACGTTCTTCGAAGGACATCAATCACCGCTTGCCTATTTCAGAGTCCGCGAATAACAAAAGTTAGCCCCAAAGAGTAGGATCCACATACTTCCGAGTCCTGCGACTCTGCTCTGTTCATCCAAAAATGCATTGACAGTTCACAGGCACAAGAATATAGAATCTATTTGAGGAATTGAGAACGATGAGACAAGGATAACTTCAGAATAAGTAAGTACCACGACAGAACATACATGCTCCAAGTTTGTCGCCTATCGGCCCGCTCTGCATTGGCCTGAAGGCGATCCACTGTGCCTTCGCCAACCGTCTTGATTGGCCTTGAAGATATGAGCAGCCGTCAAGGACCAAAGTACTCTGCGCAGTTCGTATCTTCGGCAGTCGATATGCTGCGCTTTGAAGTATGAGTAGGTATGAGTAACCGACGAGCTTTGATAAACTTGAAGATTTGTATTACCCTATGCTACCGTTCTTCGGCAGTACGGATCAGTTGTCGCACAGGTTGGGCTCCGAGCGGTATCCGATCCTCTTCTTCGTGGAAATAGAAAATATCGGTGGGTTACTCGTCGCTAGTAATGTAGCGAAAGATTCTAGGGGTAATTCAGTTCTGTATGTGCGCATTGAGATAGCGATTTGGCGCCGGTTATATGTAGGCCGCTGAACTTGCAGTGGTCCTTTGTCTTCACGACAATCAGAGTGGTTTTGAAGAGAAGCGCATAATGGAACGAAGGCTTCCCAAGAAAGGTAAGGGTTCCGTACACGGTCAACAAGTTGAACTCTCCGATATAGTGTAGAGATTCCCATGAGGGGGCGAGGGCGTATGTGAATTGGGAAAGACGCCGTTTTGTTCTTTGCTGGCGCAGCAATCTTTACATGGCTGAGTCGCAGATGACCGCACAAGTCATTCATTCACACTGGAAATTCCCGGCGATCATTCCAGCCCTGGAATGATCGCCGTGTTCTCTTTGATTGGCTCGTTGGCTTGCTAATCCGTGAGATCGCCCGCAAGGGTGTCTGTACATAGCGCAACCTTTTCTCCCCGGGGTTTTCCCACTTCCACATTTTCTGGCGGAAGAGTATTTTTAGGTACAGTGCTTTGTAAAAATTCGTGAAACTCGAGAATATCTGGTGCACGATGCACGTATGTGTACCTCCAAAGAGAGTGACAGTGACGACAGCTTTGCCGCAACCCCGCAACCTGATGTCGCCAGAACTGTTCTGAACAAATTACATCAGGTTACTATCACGTGTACTGGCTTGCAAAGGGATATAGAGTTGCAAAACACATATTTTTAGATCGGTGTCGCTGAGATACTGATCTTTTATTGATATATTATATATGTATGTAAAGTACCTCAGATTTCTGGAAAAAAAAAATGAGAGAAGGGGGATTTAAGCTAGCATAGTTTGGTGTTCAATAATCAGTGAAGTGGAATTTGACATAAGACTCCTCCCGGCTTTATCCTACAGTATTACACTATTTTCAGGAATTTAACGGCAGTATCTAATCATCCTTCTGGACTGAAATCCAGAATTTCAGAAGGCTGCATGCTCAGAGAGGCAAGATATAAAGCAGATGGCGGATTGGCATGACAATGTCCTTTTTGACAGTGATGCGTCTGATCAGGGTTTCAAGTCCGCCACTCGGCCTGATGACCGTTATTGACGTACTATCATTGTTTGGGAGTTTCAAAAAAAGTAGCTGCATCGCATTTTCCTATTCTCCCTGGCCTCAGATAGGCTTCAAACTTCACACATATGTAGGAATATGTCTCCTCTTGCAGAATATCATCCTATGATGATGTTGACGAAGCTCAAAGTTGATAATGATCCACCTTAGGTTGATAAATCCCCATGTATTTAGGTTGTTTATTTAGGTCAAAAAGCAACCCTATTTCAGCAAATTCAACCTACGATATCCTGGCTGTACCAGGTTGAAAAGTACCCTTGGTATGGTTATTGTTACACCTTGTTCCTAGGTCAATACACAACCTGTTGCTGGTCTCACTTAGGTTGGAAAGTGACAAAGAATATGTTGGTATATATGAAAAATATACTATGACATGCTAATTAATACATTGATGGATATAAAGTCACGATGGTGGCCGTAATCGCCATCGCCATCAGCGCTCGTCAAACCTCTCTGCTCCGAAAGGAGAGGTAACCTCGAGCCTCACACCTCTGGGCCAGCGATCAACAATCAAGGTTGCCTCCGAAACATGTTGCTCCCGCCCTTGTTAGATTGCTGTGGTTGATATCTGATTGTCGAAGGCGGTTAGAACGTGCTGAAAAAATTGTGGGCTTGTCGCAGCATCTCGAGAAGATGCGCAACATGGACCTGAGCCGCCGAGGGGTCGTCCATGACAGCATGGGTGTGGGAAGGAGCAGTTCGTTAGCATCGAGGATGGGGATGGAGCTACCAACGCAAGACGTACATTCTATCTCACACTTCGAAATGTGCTTGATCACTGAATTGCACGAATCTGATCAGTAAGTTGGGTACGGTCAGATTGGCATTGTCACATACCAAACAGCAAAAATAAAAATAAGAAAATAAAAAAGCGAGGTCTAAAAATTCAGAGCGATGGAAATAGTACAAAAAAGGCTCATCTGAGGTGGGTTGTGTGCCATCCAAGTGGTACCAACAGACTGGTAATCATGAACAAGTGATCACAACAGCCCACCTCCTGTCTACAACAGACAGCGGCCAAAGACATGAATTGTGCAGGAGAGTTTTCCTGGTGGGTAGTGGTGGTGGTGGTGAAGGAATCGCAATAGCAACGAACAGGTCAACGCCGACGGTAACTGCGGCGGAGATTGAAATGACTTGACAAAAATTACGCCGCTAGATTGGATCGAATGTAACCTTACCTCGGTTGTTTTCTGAGGTTGAAAGGCAACCTAGCCAACAGGTTGATCAGCCACAACCTAAAGTTCAACCGGAATTTGGTTATTATACGATTTTCAACCTAGTACAGGTCAGTCGGCAACCTGATCAGCCTCCACAGTGTAGCATGTCCCGTAAGGTTGTTCCAGGCCCCGGGAAGCTCCCTATACTCTAAGGTTTGTCGGAAAAAAATGCCCGAAAATGGGTCTGAAATCCGGTATATCGGATAAGGATATTTCACGTGACACGCGTGTAGCGTCACACGTGACCTTAATAGTACTAAAAAAGTGCTGCGGCCTGCCAATTTTTCTAAAAATCCACAGCGCAATCAGCCGCAGTGTATCGCCCGTCGCCCACCTATAGACAACAATCTATTTGAAATTTTTGAACCCCTTGATATGTATTCGTGACTTTGCTTGCTGCTTCAAACCAAAGAGGTGTTACCTCTACCAGGTTAGATTGCCGTCCAGCTGCCAGAAAAATCCCCCAACCTGTCCAAATCTGGACCCAAAATCCCTTATTATCCGACAGTGATTTCAAAAAATTTACTCCGGGAGGGCCTAAAATCCCTTATTTTTGTACAAAGAAATGGTCATTTTGGGGCCCTAAAATACCTTATTTTCCGGATAAACCTTATAGGGAGCTTCCCGGGGCCTGTTGTTGCTGGTTAATAGTAGTTGGTGCAGGAGCGCCTATCCTCGACCATGCGCAGAGACCGCGCAAAGAGAGCACCGCTGTGTGCAGTCAGCTCACCGTCTCAAATGACTGTCAGCCTTGCGCACTCGCATCACGCGCAGTGCCCATTCTTCTGATCAGCCCATATATTTAACTTATGCAGGCCCTATGTAGGCCCAAAATTTTAATCCGTGGACAGGAAAAATGCTAATGCAAATGAACATTCTTCGCAAATCTCTACAATGTTTGAGTCATCGTTGGAAATTCAAAGGTGTAATGGGCAACTGGACCTTCTGGGCTAAAAGCCCACTCATTTAGATTTTTTTTAAATCTCATATTTCATCATGCAGGAAGAAAGTTGGCATAGGGTGGATCATCAATGAATACAGCTCCCAATTTCCGAAAATCTATGCCTAGCTCAAGTTTGTGTCGCATTCGGAGAATGAAGAATGCTCGGCTTTGAACAGTGAACAGCGGCCCCGATCCGACTTCGGACTTGCCCGGGTGTAGCGTACTAGAAAGATCGATCTCAGAGCGAAGTATAAGGAATAGCTCTATAGAGTAGTCAGGTATGTACAAAAATTTAAGCATAGGGCTTCTCCTGTTTGGGATCCTGCGCCGTATTCCTCCGACGCACGTACCACTGAATGAGCGGCAAAGAAATACATGATAACAAGACCCACATGAGCAGGATACCCATGTTATCGCCGATCGTATTTTTCGTCCCAAAAACGATGGCGCGTGCTGCTTGCGAGGCGTTGTAGAAGGGTGTCACATAACCGTAGCTGAAGAACGCAGGCATGACCTCAACAGGGAAGGAAATGACTGAGCCGTTGACTATGAGGGAATATGAGTGTTAGTACATTGAGGAGGGGGTAAAAGGAAGGGCATACGGATGATCCAGATCATCATGAAGAACGGAGTGTAAGCCGCCGTGAGCAGAGTAGAAAGAGAGTCCAGTGCAAGACCGCTAGTTTCCGACATATTTTTTCAGTCAGAGAGAAGGGAGAGGCAAGCGAGGGACATACACCGAGAGCATGCTGGCCCAGGTTGTCATCCAGAAGATGAAAAACCCACTGGGGCCGAAGCTAGGGGCGAGATGAGTAAAGTCGTGCTGTTGACGGTAGGTGCTACTCACTGCGCATTAAAGTCCAGTTGGAAGGCGACGCTTAAGAGCGCGTAACATAGCTAACCCCATACAGAATATGAGTGGCGCTACCGATGTGGATGCATGTGACGTACAGAAATGATCAGGTAGGTGATGAAGGTGGACGCGAGGCGCACAGTAATCAGCGAGCGCAGCGTGAGGTTGCGTTCAAGACCAGCTCCCTCGCGCGCAGCAGAAGCGATCATGACCATGAAGAAAGCGAGGATCAGCTGGTAGGTTAGGCCGACGAATGTCACTGCGGTGGCTCTGCAGAAACTCGTGTGTTAGTGTAATGAACATGTGTCAAACTAGGGAAAACCTACATCGGCTTATCAAACGGCCTGAGGTTGTTGATCGTGTATGAGACTGGGGTGAGGACGGTTTGTGGTGAGGTTGCAAGGAGCGCATCCAAACCCGTAGACGAAGTCGTTGATGTGAGCTGCGCAGCAGCCTGGAGAGCGAACCTCTGTGCGATGCTGTCAAGCACACCTTGCGCCTGGGGAAAATGAATGAATAGTCAACGCATGAATCAGGAACTCAACTAACCGACGGTCTGATCAGAGTCCCACTGTTTTTAAACGAGCAATGATAAGAGATTCGAAGACATCAGCTGGTTTAAGAAATTGCTCACTATGCGTTCTCGTTGCGCGCCTCGACACCATAGAAGGTGATGGCACTAGTACCGTCGTAAGATGCGTTGGGTGTGGCGTATGACGCGAGAAGGCGATCCGTGGACCCAGCGTGGACTGGCCGCGATTGAGACAAATTTGAGACGAAATAGAGATTTGGGACGTACTTGCGATTGCAGCCCATGCCTTTTGCTCCACTAAAGCACCAGTCAAATCGCTGAGGCTCGCGAACTGGCTCGGCGATATGACGGTCCAAGTTACCTTGCTCATCCGGCTCACCTCTGGCGAGGTTAGCACCTGGGAGACTGTCTGTCCGATCAATCCACCGTCGAAATCCTACAAAAGTCGCAATAATATCAATATCCGGATGAAAGTAATGTTAATGAGGGATAAATGACGCACAACGACCCAGCCCGGGAGCGTTCCAGGTAATTGCCATATTGAGGCCCAGGAGATAGATAATACACCAAAGATAACAAGAATGATGGAGAGGGTTCCACCAAAGAGAACCTTCATGTACAAATTGCGCCCATCAGCGTTACTCTTGTCAAAAAAGCCTCTGCTGAAGGGTTTCTCTGAGACGGTCAAGTCCAGCGAAGAGGATTCGGATCGGGCGAATTCACTGCTATACTTCGACATGGCGCCTGCGCTCAGAGATACAGAAAATAGAAAAAGGTGAAAAGGAATGAAAAGGCGAAGAAAAAGAGAGGGTAGAAGAGAAAAGGAATGAAGAGATGGAGAGTTTTCACATCACATTTAAGTTCGTAGCCAGTTTGCAGACAGAGAGTCTTATGTAACGGAGTAATGTACTTTCCCCCGCCTACGCATTGTGTTCGGTAGTACGGATCAGTCGTGCATAGTAACCTTTGGGCCCCGAGCGGTAACTCCTACTCATCCTCCTCATGGAGATAGCAGACATGCATAGGATATGCATAGCCACTCGTCGCTGGTAATGTAGCGAGACATCCGAAGTGAAATTTAATTCTGTATGTGCGGGGCTCACTGAGCCCTATATCGTTCACAAATACAGGTTCATGCATATATAGCCGTGAGGAATGACTCTCAAAAAAAGCTGGGATTTCTAGGGGGCTTACTAGAGACTTGGTACCCAAAGGTTGACTGGAAGCTTGCGATTTAGGGCCGGAACGAAATTGGGATGGACAAAGTTGTTGCAATTGAAACGGCGGACCGCCGAATTTGGAGTCGTCGCATTGAATTCTGGGGACTACTGGGAAGCTCCAGACTCCAGTGAGCTCCAGTGGCCGGACTTGTTACGCGTACGATATCATGAGCAGAACTGTCGCCTCGACAATCAGTATGGTTAGGGAAGATAAATGAAGCGAAGACTTTCCCACGAAGGTGCTGCGGGGCTGAGTCTCCAAGTAGTGATTCCGATGATGGGGATGGACTATCTATTTTAGGCGAAGTGCTCTCGTTCCTGGACCCCGGTCGAATCTTGATACCACATTGATTTTGAAGACCTCGAATTGCCTCGACCTTCTCCGCAGCTCAGTACTCCGACGCGGCGCTATGTACACTCACTTCATTAATATTTTAGTCATTCGCGAGTCCAATACTCGGGTCTTGCAGCTCTCAGAGACATGAATACGTTTGTACTCATAACGTTGTGTTGCTTCTGTTACACGTTTATTGCCATATTCTAGCCTCTATTCGTTTAGAATTACTTCCAGTTCATCTTCGGAACACGGTGGTCGGCTGCTCGAGTGATGCTCACACACGAACCTCGATCTTGCACGCAAGGATACTTAAACTCATGCTCAAGACCAGTTTCGACTCACACTGAGCCGAAAAACCTGCCACTGGATCTATATATCATCGCGACGCATCCTCGCGCGCCCAGCTAAATGTATATAAGGTTAGAAGACTGAAACATCCAAACCAAGATTGAATTACCCTCGCCCTACATGCAGTCCACACACGCATCCACGCTTACCATCGAATCCGACGACAATGGTTCTCTCTCGCCAAGATAGGACTAATCAACTACATACCTCTACCATCTTGAAGGACGTCAAACGGTGGAAATACTCCCAGTCAGGATTGGACATAGACCTCTGTAAAGCTACTATGACCGTGGAGAAACACGCCTCGCACGGGCATCTACCTGAAGTAATCCACCAGCAGGTCGTTGTCTAGTTCATCCGGGACTGTCTAACCTCAGCACGTTGGATGGAGCCAGAAGCACGTGTCTACAACAATATGCTTCAGGACCTTCAGGGTAAAGGCGTAACGGAAATCTATGGCTATGAATAGGGTTTATGCCGAATTATGAGGACTACTTTGCACATAGCCTACATGACGACACACGGATAGAATGTGCATACATCATGCTACAATATTGCGGTACACAGCGCGTGACGGGTATGTACGAACTTAAGTAGGCAAAGCACCGCAAATTCTGGTGAGTCTTGTTTTTTTGACATGTTTAGTTCTGCTGAATGGTGTTACGCCGTCTAGACGAAAACTTGTACGCCTCATGACAGACTGGATGTGCTGAATATAGCACCCTCTCATGCAAGAATGAGGTATGTATGCTGCGACCCTGCACGACGAGCCTGGCGTATACCGTAAACCAGATTATACCCGAGAACATCCTCAGTCTGGGTGAAGAGCCCTTCATTGACGAAATCAACTGGTGGCTGGTGGATTTAGATGGGCCTCATTGAATGAGAAGTAAACGAAGATAGTAGCGGCCACTTACGTTGGTACCACCATGCCGCGTGTATTGACATTCGGTCAAAATACACAACTTCTCGTCGGAACCAGTCAAGCTATAGCTTTAAATTCACATAACGAAAAAGCGCTGAATTTGGCGTGGAAGGCCTTCCTGATCAAGGCGCTGAAGAGTATGGGAGGCTATAGCCCCTATTCATTTCGGCGTACCCTCCGTCCCCCTCGACCTGAATGGATATCTATATGACCCTTTGTTTCTACCTGACCAGATCTCTCAACTACCGACTTCCAGCCGAGGTGTGTCGTCCGGCGTCCATGTCCCGTGCCCCCATCTAGCTACGGAGAAATCAAAAGAGAAAGCGAGGGGATTAGCAAAGGGTGAAGAAGCGGCGAAAGACGTACCTCGAATGCTATTGCGTCTGCTATGGCGCCCAGTATTTGCACCGCAGTACCCCTACAAAAAGAGACCATAAGATCTGGATTCAAAAAATGAAGAAAAGGAAGGAACGACACTGCCCTATGAGAAAACTCTCTTGAGACAGGTTCGCGAAGCGTCTTCGTGCGGTTCGAGGGCGGGGGCATGTGGAACTGAGGGACCTAGAAAAATAAAACAGAGGTCAGCAATGCTTGGTAGACCCCTCCCCGTACATTTTGGGCTTATTTATAAGTGTGATGTAGTACTTCGAGTGACGGAAAGAAAATCAAGCACTTTCCTTGAAGTAGTGGGGTGGACCTCGGGAGCGATTTGAGTCTTCAGGGGAGCATCGGGGACATGAGTAGATTCTTGAGGGGGCACATGATTGGGATCGTGGGGACGAATGGGGGCACGGTGGGTCTCTGATATTGCAGGATTCAGCGAGCGATATCAACAGCTGATTGACGCACCCATAGAGCGTGAGGATATTTGTCGGGAGACATGCCACCAAGTCGCGCGCGCAACTTGGTGGAATGTCTCCCAACAATATCTTGAGAATATCAGGCGCTAAAAACTAAAGAAGGGGTACATATTATCAAGAATCTCCACTGCGCCACATCATACCACTAATCATCGCCCCCGGCAATTGAAATTTACCGCTCCTCCCGAAAAATCGATACAGGCGTATATTAACGTCGATACCATGATTGCATCCTTGGAGAGCGCGTAAATGATTAGTTTGAGTGATAAAAAGGAGACGAGAAAGACATTCCGTTGAAGAGGAAGGGAAGGCAGGCTTGAGGATGCCGCGGTTCTCTTGTTGGTAGTTACGAGGATCTTGAGGGGGCATGGGTATGGGGCATGAGTCTCGAGGTGGCGGATCTGGAAAACGGGATTCAGCGAGCAGTAACGGTAACTGATTGACACACCATTAAAGTTTGAAGGGTGGGGGCACAGGGGATGGGTGGGTTTCTGGTCATGCAGGATTCGGCGAGTGATATCAATAGCTGATTGACGCACCCATAGAGCTTGAGGATATCTGTTGGGAGACGTTCCATCAAGTCGCGCGCGCAACTTGGTGGAATGTCTCCCAAAAATATCTCAAGAAAAAACAGGGGCTAAAAACTAAAGGGGTACATAATATGAAGAGTCTCCACTGCGCCACATCATGTCACTAATCAACGCCCACGACAATTGAAATTCACCGCCCTTCAACTCCTCCCGAAAATCAATAGCGGCTTATATTGAAGTCGGCAGCATGAGTGCATCCTTGAAGAGAGCGTAAATTATTAGTTTGAGTGATAAAAAGGGAATGGGAAGGACATTCCATTGAAGAGGAAGGGAAGACAGGCTTGAGGGTACCGCAGTTCTCTTGTTCGGGTTTACAAGGATCTTGAGGGGGCATGGGTATGGGGCATGAGTCTCGAGGTGGCGGATCTGGAAAACGGGATTCAGCTAGCAGTAACGGTAACTGATTGACCCACCAATAAAGTTTGGAGATATCTTGAGGCGATTCTGACCTGAAAGACAAAAAAGTAACACAATACCAAGAGTCTCAACTGCGCCACATCACATCGTCAATCATCGCCCGCGACAATTAACACTCCCCGTCCTCTACTACCTCCTCAATCATCGTCAAAGTGAAAGAGACCCAGCGTGCATCCTCACTACTCTTCGTTGCCGTATACTTCGTGTTCCTCCTCGCCCGAAACGCGTGCTCATACGCGTACTTCGTTGCCCCACACCGCCTCATCAAGATCGCCTCTCCCACCATTGCCGTGATCGTCGGAGTCCGCCTCAAAGCACGCCCTTTTCCAAACTTGATGCTCGCGTCGCGTGGAACGATTACCTCAACCTCTGGAACCGCTCGCGCCCTCCTGACCGCCATCATTGCAGCGTGCTCAAGCGCCTGCCTGGCCGCCGCCGCCCTCACCGCCGCCCTCATCGCTGCCTCCATTTCTTGATCTGCAATTTCGGAATAGGAGCTCGGGTTAGACTCCGACGACCCCGAGACGTCTGACTCCACACTGTACAAGGAAGCCAGATCCTCGTCTCCGTCCTCCGAATCAGCGATCGTCGAGCAGGAGAGAACTCCCGAGTAGTCTCCCAAAGTGGAGATACCGGTCTCGAGACTAAAGCCGGGAGGGGAGGGGCCGTCGGATAAAATGATGGAAGGAATGGCGAGAGATAGAGCGGATGGAGCGGTGGGAAGAGTGGTAGGGATGTGGGCAGAGGGGGCGGGGGGAGGAGGAAGCACGCACACGATCTCGGGAAGAGGGGCTTCTTGAACCGGGGTTTGCTCGACCGGCAGCTCCTCGGTGCAAGGCTTGATGGGAGAAGAGAAAACACCTACAATTGCATGGGTATCTTGGGTCCACCAGTGAACGCGATGATTGTGAGCAGGCGCCGGGCCCGATAGGAGGATAGGGGTATGGGGAGTAGTAACGGGGAGGGAGTGGCGGGGGGTGGAAGAGCGGAGGACAAGACGGCGGGTGATTTGGCTGAACATGGGGGATGGTATGTACTGATGTAGGTAGGTATGGGGTTCAATGGTAGGTAATTTTACTGTGCGATGATGGGGGTTTGGGATCAAGAAGTAGGTGAGGGGGAATGTAAGACCAGTCGCGATTTTATACTAGGTCAGCCACGTGATCGCGATTAGGAGGTACCTTTCGAATTCGGAACACGGTGCTTATAGGCTGATACTTTCATTCAAGCCTAGAGAGAGACGATAAATGCCCTAAATATAATCTGTAGCTAAAAATGCGGCCTTGCTTACAATCTGTTGGTGCGCGCATATATCCTTTACTGAGCCGGAATGTTGGATTGTGGCGTAACTGAGGGAGCTGACTAATATATAGGTTCACGGTAGCTGCAACGCCTAAGCCAAAGCGCTCTCTTGCGCGCACGGGGGCTGCGCAATCCAAAGGACACATGTCTAAACAGCAAACACTAGGCAGACTGACGCCAAGGGTGTCAGTATCATTTTAATTGGTAGCAATACAATAAAGGGGTATGTATTGTAGAAGTGCCCTGTTACGCGCGTCATCCCTCATAGCGCAAGCTCACACTGTAACTGTGATTGAGACAGGGACAAGGACCTGGCTACGCCACTACCACACGAGGGGTTCAGGCCTCGGGGGCGACGAGGAAAAAGTTGCCCGCGATGGGGTCACCAAGGCCGGTGGCGGCGGCGAACGCGCTGGCGTTGAACCCGATGACGCTCGTGCCGGGCGTGACAACCGTCTGGTCCTTGAAGCCTGCGGGCTGGTTGTACAGCAGAATGATATACCTGATTATCGAAAATCGTGGATCAGTATATCAGTACCTGCAGAAGGAGTGGGGAGGACTCGGAGATGGACGCACCGGTGGGCGTCGGAGCCTGCGGGCGGGCCGGGCGGGATGTACGAGGAGATGGCGGGCGTGGCGCTGGTGAGCTGGTGAGACTTTCCGCGCAGGGACGTTGCTGCGTCGAGGTCAGACGCGACGAGGTGGCGGATCTGAGAGATGGAGGGGTCCTGGGGCGTCGGTGCGTCCGGGTCGACCATCACTGCGACGAAGGGCCCGCCCGGACCCGTAGCGTCCGCGCGACCCGCGATGGATAGGGTGGGTTCATTGGCAGAGGCTGTGGGCGCATAAGTATGGGTATGGGGGTGGGGGAAGGGTAGATTCACCTTTGAGGGAGAGCTGGACGCCGGGGCGCACTTTGACGGTAGTCCCGTCGGTCTGGGGGAAGGAGACGCCGAGGAGGAACTTCGGGTTGAACGCGATGCTGAGGTCAGCAGGGATCTTTTGATATAACAAGGGAGGGAGGGGTAAGAGGGGTGGCTTTGAGTACGAGAAAATGAGGCTACGTACGTTGGCGGCGTTAAACGCGTCTTGGACTGATTTTAGGCTGGCGTCACGGGCACTGACGAGCGCGGCAAGGGCCAAGGGGAGGATGTAAGAGAGGCGCATTGTCAAGTTGATGTCAGAAGAGGAATAAATGGTTTTTGATGGCTGGACGCTGACGTATTATATAGGCGAGGAATAGTGCCTAGTGGGGTAAGAAGTGCGCATGTGGTGATTTCCCCGCTCCAGGACGCGCAGCAGGCGAGCTGTAGAACCGATTGCCTGAGGAATACGGATCAGCGAAGTCGCCCAGGAGATGGCGTCAGACCGTCCAGACGCGAGTGAGAGCCGGAGGGACTCATCGAGGGAAATTATAATGGGAGGAAGCGGAGTCCAATCATCCCGCCTACGAGAGCGCAGAGGCGGGATGTAAAGGGAGGATGATTCTGCTGGCGCTAGCCGAGCGTCTATTCTGCGAACACAGCCACTGTGCTATCTAACGCATCTAATCTACTCTAATCAGATCCCCAGCTCGAGGTGTCGAGAGAAAATGCATGTGTATAGATACAGCAGACTCGACGTTCGGTTAGCAGTCTGCTTCTGTATACAGTCCGTCTCGGGGCCCAGACACGCTGTGGGCGTTTGTTTCAAGGAAACGTAGGCAGTGCGTGCGACTGGTATACATGTTTCTGGCCTGAGTGTGCGGCCGCCATCGGTATCAGGGCCTCTCAACCTGGGTTGCGTCAACTTGTGACTAAGGAACCTCTTCGACCGGACATATGTACCTTGCCTCGTGCCACGTGGAAATCGCGTGGGGGTTGCGATGCTGATCAATCTTGGATCCTGTGATGGACCCTGTGATGCGCCACACAAGAAAAGAGAAATATACCACACGCGCGGCTATGTGGAGCTTCAACCTCAGGAGAGGGGTCAAGATTGTGAAGGGGAGCGTTGGGGGGAGTAAGCTAACAAATTTCGAAGGTTCGGCACTAGAATGGTTTGAAGTTTAAGCAATAGGCCGTGCTCGATCAATCATCCCTCTCCAGTTCTAAGAAAATAAATCTCGAGTCTGCGTAAAATGCCGTGGGTATCCCCCCAATCAATACAGCAAATCGAAATGCAACGCTCCAGAGGTGATCACCGATGCTAGATAACAGTTAGAACCATGAATATCCGCGCACTGACCGCCTAGAACAAGTATGGTGCTCGTTGAGGCCCAGTCAAAAGTCCGTGTATTAGAAAACATTACCACACATTATTACGCATTACCTACATTGTCTGGAATTATCCTGAATTATCTCACATTAAACTATCTTTAAGGTTCATGGGAAGTCATTGAAATGTTCAATGTTTCAATCATTTGGATAGTAGTTGCGCAAACTTGAATCAACGTCCGTCGACGAATTGTTAGTTGTTTGATCGGTTTCCTTCCAAGCATTGGCATCAAAACCTACATCGCCCCTTCTCTTACTACGACCACCTACTGCCGCATCGACGTCTCCCCCTCTCCCCCTCTCCCCCTCTTTTCCAGTAACATACTTCCTCACATTAGGCTATCATATTAGTAAGCTCTTTTATGTCTGCCTTACTCTGTACTATTTCTCATCCTCGCAACATCTGTCATGTCTCAGATAACACGGTACATCTCTTAGGTACTGCAGCTCTTTCACCGCCAACGGCCTAAGGCACAATGACCTTGGAGGCTGATCTGTAATTGATTGCTTGCTCTATATACAGCCCCACGCGATGTTGAGTGGCGAAGCAGCAGTGTCCTCCGACAACCAGCAGACACAGGGGACCGTTCGCTGGCATATATATACTTGCGGGTATGGGCCATTGCAAGCATGGCAATTCCGAGGTCTATTTTTGTTCATCCATTTCAATATTAAATTATA
>JABCKI010005934.1:0-24359 GCA_018282025.1 Sphagnurus paluster
TCTCGACAACCGGTCCACCAATTACTCCCATACTTTAGCAAACTAATGTACCCTATATACCCATATATATGTCCAAGTTTGAGCCCGAACGGCTGCGCCGTTCGAGTTGGACAGAGTCCAAAAAAAGGGTGTATAATGAGTTCTGCCGCCTCCGATAGCCCAGATGTATTCTCCAGTTTATTTGACTTCGGATCCGGATCCATTGTAGGTTAAGGAACAAAAAGCAGTGGATTATGTGTGCGTAGAACACGCGTTTAGGTTGGACCAAGTTGCGTAAATTCAAGAGGAAATAGGCTTGAGAGGATATGGTATTGGATTCGTCCGTGGTAGGGGGATCAGTTCAACCCCAACGGCACCATTATCAACGAGCCGCAATTGATCACACACGGCGTCAACCAGTAACCTTCGAGGTATCGGACTCACTTCACACAGGCTTTCTGGAATGAAAGAACGACAGTAAAAATCGTAGAACATATATAATTTATAAGTATTTAATTCGGTACTAAGCACCAGTGTGTCCGATCTTCAAGCTGGAATCACCTTTAGTTGTCTGAGTTCCTAATTCAACTAATCTACCAGAATATCCCGTGGCCCGTTATCTCTTAACTTTTCCCAGTTAAGACGCGCGATCCCTTATTATCTACCCTCCTATTGACCGCACCAATCAAGATCTTGACCAAATCCAGGTCCAACCCATCTCCCGCTCCCGAAGGCGTTGTGTCCACCATGTCCTACACACGCGCCATCCAATGTCAATAGTCTCATCCAAGAAACCAGAAAATGAATATAAACATCACGTACCCGTACACCATGCACCGAGAGACCGTCATCGAGCGCCTCGAGGTACGCGCGTGCGCGTGCGTCGTTTCCTATCTGCACGAACTGGATCCCAAGCTGGGTTATCCGCGCATTCCACACGTCGAGCGCGCGAGCACTGCGCAGGATAGCATCTTCAGTGGCGGGATCATCAGCTGCGTTGGTGATTGGAATTAGCGGCAAGCATCCCACATGCGAATGGAGAGGTAGGAGGAACGTACTTGGTGCACCGTCGGTAATGACAATCAAATTCAAAGGCTTTGTCTCCTCAGGATTTTCCTTCAGCTTGCACTGGTACGCGCTGAGGATGGCATCGAGACGTGTGCCTAGGGGCGTCCAGCCTCGCGGGGTCACTGAGGTAAATAGAGCGTTGACGGCTGCTTCGTCCTGTGCCATGATCGTCATCAGTGGCGTTTCAGGTTACAAGCGAAGGCTCCGTACGCGTACCTTCATGCCAGACCCCCGTCTCTTCGAGTTGAGAAACTCAATGTCGATCCCGTCTTCGTCGTACCGCGCCGCAATGGTTGCGAGGGTGGAGAGCGCCTTGCCCGCCTGCGGTTGACTCAGTGTGTACCCAGGATAGAAAAGCAGAGGTAGATATTAACTGACCTGTGTCCACCGTGAGCCACGCATTGACTTTGAGTCGTCGACGAGGAGAACAGTATCGAAGCGAGAGAGAGCAAGCAGGATATCCTCAGTCGGGGGTGCTGGAGCTGGGGCTGGAATTGGCATGGATATCGGGGCTGGGAGTGCTAATGTGTGAACTGGGTTCGAAGGCAAGGATGTAGTGTTCCCGGAGATTGGGGTCGTATATTTTTGCCGGCTGTTCCTTCCTTGAGCACGTCTAGAGGAAGCTGAGGAGCTCACAGGTTTGGAGGAGGAAGGACCCATCTAGTAGCGTCGATGTTCTGGCTATGATTTTGGTGGGGTGAGTATCTGAGCTCTATTTCAGACTCCGTGTCTTTTCAACAATTTATAAGAACTTGTAGGCGAAAAGCGGTGTCTCTCCACGTCCACCTAAGACTTGGAGCGGGGAATTCTGGATTTATTTCCAGTCATTTTGTGCTCTAGGGGTAAGAGCACGAGATTTGAATGCTATGGAAAAGATAAGCGACCAAGGCACCTGGGATGAATATATTCTTACTTTAACGGAAGTGGTGGTGATGAGCAGTGATGGGCGCCGGACGTCCAGCATCGATCAGACATATTGCACAGCATCGGTCTGGATTTAGCGCTGGGTCTGAGGGTCTCCTCTTTATCGAACACGACATAGCTTTACTGCCCGCATCAATGCCTCTATTTAGCAGTGCTAAGTCACCGCCTTGCAGTGTATACTAAATCCGTGTAAGTTTTCAGCTACGCTCACAAAGGCAAAGAAGTCCATAATCGATATCAGCACCCGAGCAAAGACAGTAACTGTGACGACGCAAGCGTCAAGAGGACGAAAGCTGTCGAGGGGCGATAAAGTGGCCTATACACCCGTTTTTCGATCTGGCACAATCGACTTGTGGAACAAACGGTTCACGTCATGGCATGTTACGATTCGAACCAAAGTTGCAGTGTGGAGCACTTACATAGCAAAAGAAGAAAACAGATCCGACCTGCCTGGCTCGAACAGGCGACATCAAGATGATTGTGGTGCATCCATTACAGTCTTGCGCTCTTCCAACTGAGCTAAGGTCGGATACGATTGAGAGGTATTCATACAACAACGAATGTGTGCGGTCTAGTGAGATCAACAGTACCATAGCGCCCAGCAACCTCATATTCCCTTCGAAATCCAGCAAGAAACTCCACTCCATGAAAAAGGGGGCATCATATCCACACACGAAGCGCAAGGCAGACCCTCCCGCTACAGAATGCTGGGGGTCGAGTAACGGACTAGCGTAGCTGCTTGTGGGTTCATACTGAATAGGCCCATAGTAAGCGCTGGCAAACAGATCGTGTATGGACGCCATCGTAGCCATGATTCGAGCTCCGAGGAATCGAGGTGGAGGTTCAGAGATGGCGATAAAACGCACAACATGCTTAAACCTTCACGAAAAACCAAAATGGTTAAGTGCGAAAATAATAGGACATCAGGACCACATACGCAGCGATACATGTTAGGATCGACGAATACGTGGGTGAAGGCAACGCCATAGCCTCCCGAGTTCCAACTCCAGATCATCGTCAAGATCCTAGCCCGCCAACGGGATAATCGAAGTGAAAGGGCGGTGGGAATGGGAGAGCCTTCGTCTACAGGTGGGGGTTTTGAGCGGTACGGAGGTGTACTACGAGCCACCGGCCGACACGTACGTTTTAATTGGTGGAAACGTGTGTTAGTGCGAATGCTGGAAGCTATAGGACAGACCGTGAAGATAGGAAGACACCCTAATTCCGGTGAGTAGGAGTTACAGAGACTGAACATATGTAGGGTCTGTGCTTACCTTGAAAACGTTGAAGCTGCCCGACGACCATAAGGAGAAGCCGAGGGGTATGTAGTAAGCTGATTCTCCCAAATCGACGAAGGGTGCGCTACAAGCCCTATCTCAGAGAGCTGATCGGTTGGGCTGCGAGATCCCGGTAGATAGCTGGGCGATCTGACTCGCGACTTTTCAGTTACGGTGGTAAATAGGATTTCGGAAAGACATACGCGAAGCATTCGGTGGATTAGCGGAGGGTTTCTTCAACGTCAGCAGGCTGCGGAAATGTCTGGATGGAATGGTTTGTGTATATTTTAGAAAAAGTCGAAGAATCGACCATGTGACCGCCATGGCAAACGACGACAAACGTCGCGCGCCCGTCGCTCCAAATATCTCCGATCCTCCCACATCAGTGTGAGCCTTTCGTTGGTCCTCAGCAATTTTTGTCCTTTTGCTTCCAAAAGAATATATAAAAAACTCACTCTACGTAAGGCTATCTTCATCCGAAAAGCGTCAGAGATTCGTGCATCCTTACAATTAAATTTTTGCTGATCCAGCTTTTGCATTTTAGGACTCATAGAGATTTCTGCTTGAGCAGATCATCGTTCGAGAAAACAAACGCTGTTGCTGGCAGCAACCTAGCCCGACCCTGCCGATGTTCTTATCAAGCCAAAAAAATAGCCTCGATTTCCATAGAAGGGTCTGTTTTCTTTTTTGGGAAAACATTGACAAAAAGGAATCGGCGTTGACTTGCGCTGACTATCGAAATGGCTGTCATATCCCAATTGCCGGGTGCCGGAAAGCACTCACTCACCCATATAAAACCTCCGTGCGTGTTCCTTCCCGCCACAATTCTCATTCACACCCACGATGTCTTCAGAAGCGTCTTCCACTGGTGTAGCCATCGTTACAGGTGCAGCCCGAGGGATAGGGCGCGCAATCGCACTGCGCCTCGCCAAGGATGGCTACGACATTGGCTTGAACGACATTCCTGCGGCTGCACAAGCGCTAGGTACAGTTCAGAACGAAATCGCCTCACTGGGACGGCGTTCGCACATCGTTCTTGGCGATGTCTCCGTCCCAGAGAACGTCACAAACATAGTCTCGGATACTGTAGAGAACCTTGGACAGCTCAACGTGGTAAGTCGCCTTTTGCTTATCTTGTATCACGTCCAGCGATCATAAAGTACTGACGTTTGCGTCATATATGCGAATAGATGGTCGCAAACGCTGGGATCATTAGGTTGTCCCCTTTAATTGAAAGTAAACGCGATCGTCTCCGAGTGGTACACCCGGGTCTTATGCTCTATGTACAGCTGAGGTGTCCGAATGGGACAAGCTTTTCTCAGTGAACGCTCGCGGTACCTTCCTATGCTACAAGTATGCAGCCCTACAGATGATCAAACAAGGGAAAGGCGGCAGAATTATCGGCGCCTCATCCATACTTGGGAGGAAGGGTATGATTTTTTCACTGAATTCGCCTGTAAATGCTCCAAGTTGCATCTTTAATTTCAGGAAATCCTGGCACATCGGCCTATGGCGCGACGAAATTTGCAATTCGCGGGCTCACGCAGGCTGCAGGTCAGTGGCCGCCCAAAACGCAGCCGTATGATCGACTCATCTTCACAATCCCAGCACAAGAGTGGGGAGCTCACGGAATCACTGTCAACGCGTACTGCCCAGGTAGGTCTGCCTCGAATATCTGCTTCGCTTTTTGCTGATGCGCGTCATTAGGTGTCGTTGAAACCGAGATGCGTATGTTCCGGCCTCTCGAACTCAACCAGTCGCTAATGAAAAATCTCAGTGACAGAGTTGTTCGGAGAAAATCTGCAGAATGGTGTAGGAAATGTTTTGCTGATCTTGGAACTATCGCGTTTACGACTTTTAATAGCTCCAAAAAGGCCGAGATGCGTGCCCTTTGGGGTACAACGCAACCCCCGACGATGTTGCGAGCGTAGTGTCGTATCTTGCGTCGAAGGAAGCGCATTTCATTACAGGTAAGGATCATTCTTTCAACGCAAATTTCTTTGAACCAATAATGCGGCTGCACAAAAACTAGGACAGAGTGTAAGTCTCCTACAGTTGATGTTCGACGAGGGCTAAACCGTAGATAAAGATCACTGTGGATGGTGGACGGGTCCCCTCCTGAATGAGTCGAGATTTTCGTTTAAAGAGTTCAATATATCATTTTGACGCAACACCTCCTGCAGCTGCTCATAGAGGGGCCAGTCACGCGTCTACATCGTGACTGCATTGCGTTCCAAATTGTTAGATTCATCTCTGCCTCAAGCCGACTCAGACCTGAGAGGGCGCAAGACTGTAATGGATGCCTCAACTTGATGTCTCTTGCTCGAGCCAGGTCGGAATTTGTTCCCTCCAAGTTTTTGCTAGTGGTCGTCATAATATGATTATCCAAAAAGCTCACGAGAAGCCTTCGAACTTAGGCTCCTAGGCTTTTTGTACTCCGTAGTGTTAGAAGGATGTAATGTGATTCAGACCCCTCAGTAGAGGTTTCGACAAGCACAGATAATATCTTAAAAGCCCAGATATGCGAGAAACAGCGACTTTTGATTGGTATATATATTTTTTACATGAATGACCACGGATATTGTGCAGCAGTACCTAACCAGAGTCCGAATAGATTAACAAATATATACAGTTCCTTTTGGGTTTGGATTTATAGACTATAGATGTACCATGCGGATTGGTCCCCCAAGCCTGGCTTTTCGTCGCTGCGGGCCGTGGTCGCACGGATCGCAGCCTTTTTCTTGTTTTGTGTCCAGAGGTAGAACATATTGAATGCCGTGAAGACAATCATCAGAACGGAGAAGATAAGGAGAGTGATGGTGGCCTTCCTATAAAGCGGCGCGGGCGAAAGGACACCAAGAAGCCAGGTGACAAGGATACCACCCGAGTTGGTCATGATAAAGCCGATAGCGATGGCGGTAGCGCGCCGTGTGTGTGGTGCGGTGTTATTGGCACCCCACGTTGATAAAGATGGAGCACCGCAGTAGGCTCCACTGATTGTGAAAAATAAACTTGCGTATTTGACGTGGATACTGTGAGAGACTAGAGAGATATGAGGTCAGCTGGAGTGTTGTAAATAGAAGTGATTCCACTGACCGAGGAACATGACAAAGCCAATGAGGCAGAGCAGGCCACAGAACATGCTCACGAGGCCGCGGCAACCGTACCGGTCGGAAACAAATGCGGAGATCATTGTCACTGGAAGCGAATAAGTGTAAAGCGCGTGTTCCAGGGATCGAGGTAAGCAAGTACTTACCAACGAAGGCGGCAGCAAAAGGTGGTACACTGAACAGCTGGGCGCGCGCGGCAGTGTAACCAAGTCCTTGAACGATAGATGGCGTGAAGCTGAGAAAATTTTAGTCGGATCTACAAACAAGCGATAGAGCGTGACGTACTATGCAAGCCCATATAGAATGGCACCTGTTCGTTTATTCATCAGTGATATGAAAATTTCTCTTTGATGAATCGATTACTTACCATCGAAGAAGAAGATAACCGCAATCATCCACACTTGAGGAAGCATGAAGGCCCGGCCGACTTCGCGCCAGCTAAATTTATCGTCGCTGTCGTCGCCGGTCGCACCAGTTTCCTTAAGTTGAGTGGCGATGTATTCTTTCTCCTTTTCATTGAGGAAACGAGCGTGTGCGGGGGAGCGGGGAAGGAGGACAAAAGAGCATAGGCCAAAAAGGAATGTGAAAAGACCCTCAAGGATGAAGATCCATGCCCAGCCAGGGCGGTTTCCGACGCCGTGCATGTTGATGATGCCATAGGCGAGCAGTCCAGAGAAGGCACCAGAGATGGAAGCAGTCGAGAAGAATCCGGATATTCTGAGAAATATTTCAAGGGCCGTATTGGAACACGATGTTTAGGAGGTTACCTACCTCCATTGAAGCTGCCGGCGAGGATACCAGAAAGATAGATAGAGGACGAGGCCAGGGAATACACCACCTTTGCTGACGTCAACATTGTTCGAAGGAATTTGGGTTAAGTATGTACCTTCGAGAAGACCGAGGAAGAAACGGCAAATAAGGAGTCCGTGGTAGGTCTTGACGACACCTGGTGGAACCAAGATTAGTTCGAATACTTTGAAGGTCTAGTACGAACTTGCCTTGAAGTGTCGTGACAATGCCCCATAGAGTCAGCATCGTGGGCAGCATGCGATCAGGACCAACGGTCTTCGAACCCTTCAGATAACCAACTAGGTAAAATGGACGATGGAAACATACCTTCAGCAGAAGATTTGAAGGTAATTCAGCGACGATGTACGGTACATACGTGACCGTCAGAGCTATGCTGTATTGGCGGTTCGTCATCTTGAGGTCCTTCTGCAGCCCCGCGATTCGTGCGTTCCCAAGATTAGTACGATCCTAGACACGAGTTAGTAGGGGCATCGTGGATGAATAGCTTGCGCGTACCAGGAAGGATAGCAAGTAGAACATGGCGACAACTGGTAGAATATACATGTCGACCTTTCTCCATGTTTTCTTCAGCGCTGGATCCTCGGCAGTAGTGCGCACTGGCGAAGAGTCGCTGGCTAGGCTGCTGGAATCGACATGATGCTTCTCGATGTCCGTCGAAGTATGGGAGGCCTTTTCCGACATATTCCTGAGACTCGTCGCCTGAGAGAAGAGGGTGGAGGGGTCTGAATTTTGGAGCTGACGAACATCGGGGTATAAGTAAGTCTCTCGGGCCTTACGGGACAGATTTCAGGAAGTTTCCTCGGCAGCGGCGTCAGGGTCTGGATTTGAATAAGTTCCTTGCAATCAGACGTAAATAACCACCTTTCTCTCCCCCATATGTTATATGCCAATTTTACCTGAGATCGGGGAATTGCCCTGGTCGACAATCAGCTCAGGGTTTAGTTTACTCTTTGAAAATCGACGGCACGGCTCGGTCGATATGTCCTTCAGTGGATATAGTTCGTCTCACGAGCGCCCTTTCTTATCTTCGAAGCTGAAATAGCTGCCGGGGAACCTAAATGTACTGATAAGTGAACTTCCGGTATCGGTTGGACCGGTTCTTCGCATCTTAGACCATAGTTACGCAGGGAATTCGTCTACCTTACACTTCGTGGACATCGGTGCGTGTGAGCACCCTAGAATGTGCGTCGCAGTATTTTGTCTTGCAACATAAACGTGTGAGCATCTGGGCCTTTAGTTATCTGAACTTCGGCGACCATGCTACGACCTCGATTCTCCACCTAGCGCAACAATCCGTGCTCTTTTCTCCATGACCAGTGGAATCGACAAATAGACGTGTAAAGGTACTTCGACAGATGTACTCGTCATGCGCTAACACCGGCTTGTAAATTACTGTGGACAAGCACTGGTGGAAAATCCGAAGCGATTGCGATTTTCCTTGATCCCTCATGACCTCGATGCACACCTGAGCAACGAACATGTCAAGAACTTCTGACCTAGATGAGCCGAGGTTGCCGCGTACTCTGTCGTGACCGATATTTGGTGGGTGAGATACTGGAGGGACATATGGCGGCGTTCCTAGAGTCCGATGACAGCGACACCGGGTAAGTGCGATGTAAAAGAGTGTGCTCATGTCTGACCGTGAGTCTACCATGGTAGAAAATGATCAATGCGATGATAAATAGTGTCGTATACAGTTGGATATAATGCCGATACCATGCGATGTTAATATAACCCTCTTTAGCACCCTGTGTAGATATTGGGGAGAAATGTATCATAAATCTTATGCTTGAAGTTTTGCATTATAAAGCTGAATGGTACGGCCTTGCTGAAAGGTCGGCCACTGTGGAGACCTCCTTTGTCATCGAGAGACTGAAATTACGGCCATTTCTATTCTTGTATGTATCAAGCACGGTGGTTTCGAGCTCATATTCTGCCGTGGCAGTGGTCATCTTCATATTGTGAGCGGGGTCATGGCCTAAACTGTGAGGAACTCACTATTGCCGACGTACGAAAGTTCAACGTAGAGAACGATTCTATCTTTAGTGTGCGTCAAAGAAAATCTGCGTCAAATGACTGGGAACGTACTTGAGGAGTAGGATCATCCTCTCCGAACAAGACATTATTCCCCGTCGCGACGTTCGCGGCGTTTGCCCATCCTGACCGTGCGTTGAGGGTAGATAGCAGGGCATTTGTATACAGTTTCGACAACGCGAAGTCCCAGATGAAGTTCCTGTGTACTCTGTCAGTATCAAACTTCACTGTTCGTGTTGAGCATAGCTGACATGGTAGAATGCTAAAGCTATATTATCAGCATCAGGTCATCGATACGGCTGTTCGGAATGCTCACCGGAAGCGCGAGGAAACAGACGACGTCGAGTGTCGCAAAGACAGCAGTGATGAACCCCGTTTGAATAGTGAGGCGTATAATCTGAGCTCGAATATAATCAGCACCGAATCCACGAGACAATGAAAGACAGTCTAACCCTGTTTATGGCATCATCGGTTCCTGAAAAGCCTGTCCTTCGACGCGCCTGAAGAAAACTCTGAATGGTAGGTGGCACGAAGAGCTATCAGATTGCTTACCAGGTTCCATGCTAACGAAATCGTGATGATAATGTCCGCAATGGCCGATGCCAGCAGCCATAGAAGGGCTGGCCAATGTAATTCCGGTTTCTTCGAGTAGAGGCGGACGCGTATAACAGTCACTGTCAACCAGACACCTCCGCTGAATGATGCCATCGCGAGGGTGCAGATGCACGCTGCCAGCCATGTCGCTCTACTAATGACCTTGATCCTGTACGCAATGAAAATTTGTATCGGGGTCGATATAATCACGGTAAGGAGAGGGTCTGAGACGTAAGATAGGGAGAATTTCAATAACAGGTTAAGCGTACCACTGGGAAGAACTGCCTCTCATGTTAGTTCAATTCTGATGACCTTGCGATTAGAAAGCTCACGAAGCGGAAAGAATGTCGTGGCATGCCGGCTACCTGCCAATCCCTTGAGCCTTCCATAATGAATGAAAGCAAGAGAATGGTATTCATTACCATACTGCGACACCAGAGGCTCATATATGATGCCAAAATCCAAGATCGTATTGAGGGTCTCCACGATGAACAAAAACAACACCTGGTTCATACTGATGAGAGGTCTCGTTTGGGTTGAAGGCAGGCCCTCGCTCACAAATATTCGCATCCACGTTGCGTCTCTAGATCAAAGTAAGTGGTTCTCATATCAGAATAAGAGGACTGGAAATGCACTTCTTGTATCTTTGATAATATATGACCATCTACCTCGATACCTTCGATCAGATTCGTTCCTCCACGTCACGTACGCATGGCATACCTGTACAAGCATAACCTTGGGGCTTGGCATTAACATGTATTACAGCTAACCATAAGAGGATGAAACAAATCACCCCGTAGAGAATAGCATTCATGAAAACTCCTGCCGTCCAAACGATCATCAATGACTAGGACGCAGCCTGATTGTGGGATGTATTTACCAACCAGCATGGGGCCAAACCTAAGGTAATACGGCCATTAGTGGGTTGATGGTCAGTGATGCAGTGTGAACTCACAGTAGCTGAACGGCCCTAGACATGACTGGTGAGCGGAAGGGATACTCCACCGCAACACTGCCAAATCGTTTCCAATATAACAGAAGAGCGCTCTAAACAGAGTTCACAAACGACGTCCCTATATCGCCGGAAGTCAAGAAGAGAAGCAAGTGACAAGAAGACCGATGTGATGGGAACCGTGCAACTGGCAAGATCCTACCTGACTTGCTGCATAACCTACGAAAGCTCCCTGTGCCGTACGCCAAACTGTTGAACACAAATTACCGCTCCATCTTCATCAAGTGATCCAGACAGGCGAGCCCCACATGGATGACCTGCTCGATTACCCGTAGCTTCGGAAAATCCTCCCAGAATGATTTTGGACCACCAGGATTCCCGCCAGATTCAACCAACAGAAGTTGGGTATTGTGCGGGATCAAAATGAGGTCGAGTTGAACAGGATTACGGGGTGATTTCGCAGATCAAAGCGGGGGCATGCACAGTGACACCGGGTATCCAGTGAGTTCCGGAGTAAAAAGGACGCATCTGGGAAACCGAGGTTGATGATGGGCGTTGGAGTCAAGGTCACGTTCGCTTCAAACATTCAAATTATGGCCACGCTCTGGCACCTCTTCCCCTCCGGATTGATATGCAGGAGCGCAAACGTCGGAGAGGAGCAAACCAGTGTAAGCCAAATATCCCAAATACCCAAAACTAGATATTACATGTCCGCTCACTACATGGGTCATCTTGAAATTATTATAAATACTAATAGCAAAGAGTGTGCGTGTCTACGCCGCGCACGATGGCGTAATATTAGTTTATCGGCGGGGGTCCAATGCGACATGTCGTGAGGGGCTACTGTGTTGTTTGATCAACACTAGGTCGCGGGTCTTCCATGCGTTCTACAACCTTCATTTTCATCTATCAGCGAAGAAAGCCTAAGAGGTAGTCTCACGCGCTCACTTTCGTTACGGTGATACCGTACTCCACATCGCTCCTAGGGTAAGAGGCCGCAGGATCAAATGACTTTTGGGCGTCTAGCTCGTATACGGGGGAGTTCATATCGTGGTGCTGTCGGAACGTTAGAAGATAGCGAATAAGGTACAAGATTGGTACGCACATGCGTGCTCTCGAAGGTGTCGATCTGCGCGCGTGATCAGCTAGATGTCGATCTCAAGGGGGAACAGCCTTACATGTCTCCGAGGGTTTGCAGCGGTAATCCTTTGTCCGTGCGAAGAACCCGTAGCCTTTTCGCTGATCGAAACACGAGCATTGAGCGTCGATAACAAGCAGTTTGTATAGAGCTTAGATAGCGCCAGATCCCATATGAAGTTTCTGCAATTCTTTGAGCAAACGCACTATAAATCAGCTACCAATCAACTTACAAGGCTGTATGCTAGAAAGGGAAGCAAGTCAGCCCTAAATCGCGCAGAAAACGCTGACAAGAAAACCCACAGGAAGGCCTTGATGAAAAAGCTCCGTAAGCGACGTAAGAATGACAGGGAGGACATCTCTCTTACTCATGAAAAACACAACGTCACCAATAGCAAAGAAGGCGCTGCGTGAATCCCTTTAGTTGAAGCGCATGGTGCACTAAAATCACCATCCCACGCACGTTATCATTCCGGTTTGAACAGTGACTGTAAAACAAGATTAATAGCCGTACTCACTGACCATAAAGAAACACGTACTTCGAATAATCTTGGAAATCGCGTCGTCAGTCGCTTCGAAGCCCGTGCGACGTTTAGACTTGGGTCGAAAAATGAGCACAAGACCTGTATCCATCGTTTGAACGGCGTACCAGAGAAAGGACGAGTGAGGCCGTAATCAGGATATCCGCAGCGCATGCCGTCAAGAACCAAATCAGAGCCGGCAGATGGAGCAAGGGCTTTTTCGCGAAGACTTGAAGAATAACTATCTTGACGGCAGTCCAGATACCACCCGCTGAGAGATAAAAACCCTGAGCAAGAAGTTCTAGCCATAGCAATGCGCGCGTACCGAAAGAGGTGACGGCAAAGAAGGAAATTAAAGCCGGGATCCACACAGACTTGGTGAGCTTGAAGATTCTCCACGCAAAGAATAGCTGGATCGGCGTAGACACGGCTACCTGAGACACTCATGAGGCTCGAACAGTTATTTGTAAGTTCATCACTCACAATCGAAAGCGGCTCTGGGATCCCAAAAATTATATCGTACGGAGTGCCTCAATTAGATGTGTAGGCGTGAACTCACCGGCGGGGAATACTAATATTTACAGCATTAGCGATGACCCCGGGTGAGATGTAATATGATGCGTACACGTCGGAAAGAGTTTGGTTGCCTCGGGTTGACCTGTACCCTTTCGAGTTAATGGACGATCTTCAAGATGGGCACAGGGACGCACCATATCGTAGAATCAGAGGTTCGTACATGATGTACATGTCGATCACGGTGTTCGCGGATTCCACGATGAATAAATACAAGACCTGGTTCAAAATGAGAACGAATAATTGGGGAATGAGCGTCAATTGCGTACGAGGAGGCGAAGCCATAAGCTATCTCTGTTTTTTTCGGGTAGGTTAGCGTGCGTAGACTGTGAGATATTCAACAAGGGCAAGTACTTTTTGTATAGCTGGTAATAGGTGTACGCCTTGACAAGTAAGGGCTTTAGTTCGTCGTGGAGGGAAGATAAGGATGAGTGAGCACCTGTACAATCAGGATCTGTGGAGCCCTCAGACCAAAGCCAGAATGATTCGGGGATACGACTCACCCCGTAAAGAATCATATTGAGGAATACCCCAATCAACATGGGGCCGAACCTACGTAATTGTGTTAGATGTGAATTCGAACACACAGCCCGGTCCAACGTACGAGAGGCGAACATTTGCCATGGTGAAAGGGAGAGGGAGCGAGCACAGAACACAGGGAGCCGCGTCCTATTTGAATCCGAGGTCGGAAGCTGGTGGTGGTGCCGCGAGGATGGCCTTTAAGGCAGGATCTCGAAGCGGTAGGGTAATAGAAGCATCGAAGTTTGATCTCGGCCAGTTTTGGTCGTTTGTCCGGGGATCTTGGATGGTTTCGCACCAGGGCCTATCAGTCAAGCGGAGGAATGAAATCGACCGTGAGACCTAGACTGCGAATGCTGTTGGGAAACATACCCCAGCCAAGTGGATCGTGCTTGGTATGTCATCGTACGGGGTGATTAGTCATTTCATTCTGAGCTCGCTCTGATCTGAACACGGTCGTTCAGCTTTACATGTGTAGGGTTATCTGAAAGAATAAGCACCGCTAAGCCCGCACTCATATTTCGAAGACTTACCGCAGAGATTTTAATCAGCGCTAGCCAAGCAAGTGATTGACAGCGTCTACTATTGTATCATCAATACAATTCTTTTGTATAGCCTGGTTTCCCAAATCACTTTGACTCTGGCGATAGATATCTCAGCGATAAAAATCCTGCGCTGCGTCAACTCACATATGTGTATTTGCGCGGTTCGAGGGGGAAAGGCGATACTCAGGAGTCGCCTTGTCAAAATCAGCTGACAAACTGAGTCGAGCTATTCATAGTTATGCAGAGGGGCCTGAACAAAAGCAAGATTCCTGGCGATAAGACTCCTTGGACCTTGGTTGAGTGCGAGTGAGAAAATGTACGCAAGTTCAGCCGTCGGGAGACGGGAAGCTTATGCCAAATATTCCTAAGCGGTTCCGGCGGCAAGGTCGGCATCTTGCCCCGCAGTGACTATTTCTCACCCACATTTCAGCTTCTTCCAGATCTGTCGTTCGTGCAACCTCACTGCTTTCGTTTTTTTTGAAAAAATCTGCTGAGCTCCATTTAATCTCTACGGTCTATCCTTGAACTCATTCAATGTCGGGTCTGGCAGTCACTGTAGATTTCGCGCGTTACAACCCTGAAGTCCCCCAAGACACACACGCCACGCCAATCTGGCGACCGGCAGCGTGGCCCACTCGCGCTCGTCTACGAACAGCTGTAAATAGCTTGGCACAATCTCTCAGGACGCGTATGCGCCGCTATGCGACGAAACTCTCGCGATGTCGAGCGCTGAATTATATCGCCACCGAGGCCGAACTTCTTACAATATCTATGGGAGAGAATCCGTCACCTACCAGTATCTGTGCCTTACTTCATCCGCCTATACGGATGTTATTCTAAGAAGGAGAAAAAATCGGCGCATCTCCCCCGCGGAACCGACTTATCTGCTTTCTCCGCAATTTTTTTCCTCTCCCAGGCCGCTATGAGGGTATTCAGGTTGGATAAAAAATAAAAGAAATAGGTCTACCCCGCGCCAGGTCATCATGTGCTACTATCGGACGAGCCATGAGGAGCTCAAAGCCCATGTACGAGCCTGCATACACTTGTCTACAAATTTTCTGCTATTAAAAAACTCTTGTCCCCCCTTCTCGACGAAATCCTTTGCTGATGAGCGCCTTAGCGCCTCAAACATCTGATTTCCCCGCTTCTGCTGCTTCCTTGAATCGATTCAGGGGGGTCAGGTTTGGATGTGCCTTTCGACAGAATTTAGACGCGGATTTCCGTCAGGCTCGTCCACGTGAGGGACAGTCAAGGTGAGGATCAGCCTCTCAGCCGGTATCTTGCTTTGTATGTATTGTCGGCACAGAAAGTCGTACGTTCTCAAGAGCTCGCTGTCGATGATTGCCGCTGTCTATGCTTTAACTTTGGCGTCAATTCTCTCACGAGAAACGACAAGATTTCCTGATTCATACCGCGCTTTCCCGCTACCATGTGCTCTGTGTTGGATATAGATTCGGGAGCGTTTTAAGTCCATGCTTGCAATCGCAGCTGGCCGTAAACGATAAACGATGTCTCATGTGGCGAGGGACGATGTTGTGCACACTCGATAACCAAGATCGTCAAACCTCACCGTTTCGGAAAGTGAACGGATCGCTCGTCACACTAATCATGCTGCTCCTAGACCGCTAAGTCGCTGGGCGCTGCATGGAGACTCCAATATGCACCCATAGTTGAGCACAGTGCACACTGGATTTAAAATGCTTGCCCTGGGGGTCAGTCTCCTTTTCCAAGCACTAAATCACTGCTTGATACAGCTCGTGTAGGCATTAATGGGGTAGTGGTAACCTGGGTCGTTGCCATTGAGCCAAGCTCGACCCGCCGGGGGTTCGATTCCCTCTTAATGCATGCCAAAACGTGCCAACCATTTTTGGTGCAATATTCCGTAGTTGATGACGTTGAAGGTTGTGGATGACGGTTGACATCGTCTGACACTGAAACTTCGTCGATACCTTCATTTACTCAGTCGTTCGAAAAGCTCACTGCGTCAGTAGCATCAATCTAATCTCTCTTTGAACTTATTATGCTGCAGCCTGGAAGCACACCTCGGAATTGGAACTTCCAGCTCTCCTCGTTCCACTACCACCAGTCGCTGGAATTCCGCCTTGGATGGCACGCACAGCAGCCCGCAGATACCAGAGGCACGAGTCCTCGGTCTCCGTGAGTGGTGAGTTTCCCAATACCCACCCTGGGAAATGATCTCAAACGGTGGTGCCGTATTGTACGTATACTGATGGGAACTTGGCCTTCTTTCTTGCTGCCACGGACGACCTGCTGCTCTTCTGCCGACCCCGAACCCTGTGCGCTCAACGATGCCCGTGACGACCCGCACCCGCCGCGCCCTTGCGCTCCATGCAGACATGATGATGGACTCAGACGTGGACATGGAGGCGGACCGAGACGAGGAAGCGTCCAACATCGACGTAGAGGCTGTCGCCGACGGCGACGAGGAGGACGTAGAGTCAGAGGACGAGGAGCGAGACGAAGAAGAGGACGAGATTGTCCAGTCCGAGGAAGGCGAGGCGCCCAAGGCGTCTGGGTCCCGCTTGAAGATCCGCCTGAAGATGCCAGCGGCGATATTGACCCGCCACGAGTCGCCCGTGGTCGAGTCGGAGGACTCAATGTCTGATTCCCAGCCCTCGACGAGCACAAGGCCAATGACGGCGCGCCAGGCAGTACTAGCAAGCGTGGTGGACTCGTCGCATGTCTCGTTGGGCGGGTCGCGCCAGAAGAAGGCACCGCTGAACGAGACGGAGCTTGCGCTGCGTCGCGAAGAGACTGCGCGTAAGCGGCGGAACCTGACTGAGAAAAAGCTCGAGGACGAAAAGGTGCGTACGCTTGTGACCTGGCGTAGCTGTTTCGTCGCTTATTAACCCAATCACACAGGCGGAAACTATCAATCGTCTATTGAAGAAACAGTCGCGGCCCCGGACCAAGCGCACAACAGCACAACGGGAGAATATGGACGACGTCGCACCACCCAGCTCCCTTGCGGGGACACGATCGAACTCGACATCGACGTACAACCCCTCGACGCGCAAAAAGACTAAAAAACCCTCTGGAGAAGAAGAGGAAGGTGACGACGAAGATGGGATGGACGTTGCAGAGGCCGAGGAGGAAGAATTGCCCGAGCGCGAGGTGCCGGTGCCGACCATGTACCGCTGGGTATCGACGTCACGTATACCAGCCCAGGTGGAAGGCACTGGCGAGAATGAGAAGCCCGAGCCACAAATGCGTCTGGCGTTTGCGGTGCCAGTGTCAGTGCTGCCACCCTCGCCGCCGGACGCGATGGAGGCTGAGAGTACGGCCAAGTCGACCTTGGTGCGCCCCACGACATGCGGAGTGCCCGGGTGCGAGAAGCCGTTCAAGTATCGATTGGTGAAAGACTGGACGCGTGGCGCGTGTGGAATGTTGTGTTTGAAGGCTTTGGAGGCGGGAATGGGGACTGTATGAAATCTGTACTACAATGTATACTCTATTAACTGTACTAGGTGTTTATACGCGAAACCAAGACAGATTCAATTGGATCCGAAATCTTTAACAATGTCCCTGGTTAGGAGATCGCGCGCGAGAAAAAGGTGGCCTGGAAATGAATGCATTAAGAGGGAATCGAACCCCCGGCGGGTCGAGATCATCTCAATGGCAACGAC
This sequence comes from Sphagnurus paluster, assembly GCA_018282025.1. NCBI lineage: Eukaryota > Fungi > Basidiomycota > Agaricomycetes > Agaricales > Lyophyllaceae > Sphagnurus > Sphagnurus paluster. The sequence goes on from JABCKI010005934.1 coordinate 17,691, forward strand.
CCAGGTTACCACTACCCCATTAATGCTTTTCATTGAGGCGCAAAAAGTCTGACAGGGACCGGAACACGAGATTGAGCCCAAGGTGAACAAAAATCTATGTAGTTTTTTCTACGATAAATATTCGATCGAATCGTCATAGAAAAGCGGAGTAGATTGCTGATGCCCCATTTGCACAGCCGCTGAATACGTTGAAGAAATTCAAGGATAATCATACACGATGATGAACTTGATAAGAACAACTCTGTGATAAATTTGAAGTATAGCCAATTCAGTGTTTTATTTTATTTTGGAGGTATTCCGTACCACAGGAGGATTCGGATTCTTCACCGACAGGAAAGAAGGCATCACATTCCGGCACGTGGACCTACAAGGTATTACAAACACCCACAACCTCGTGCCCGCAGCCAGGCTTGTCGAATCGAAAATTTGCCACTTGAACTCGCTCCCCGCCAGGATACACATGATTCGACTGCTCTGGAGCTTTGGACCTCCCGTTTCTCACTCAAGCTGTCCTGAGGATGGCTGGACAGCTTCTCCGATCGAGCTGCAGCCTCTTAGGACGCGGTCTACGTTTGATCCTGATTCCTCTTCGATAGAAGCTTGGGGATCCACAGAGCCCCCGAAGCCTGCAGGTATTTGTCCGCGGTGGTTGAGGAAACTGTTTTACGAGGGATCGAGGCTCAAGCGATCACTTCAGCCTCGAATTCCTGAGTCGTCTTCGGTGGTAGAGCTCGTACCTGTGGGAGCGTCAGTGTATCTTTCTAGCTCTTTGGCATGAAGGAGTTGATAGGGCGTCTTGACTCTTCATCATTACTGGCCCAAACCTGCCGCAGGACTTGATGTAGCATTGGACCAACAACTACCTCCGCCGTCCTTCACAAGGCGAGTTATGGCCAGGCTGCTTCCTGCTCAACGTCCAGACGCGTCATATTGGGAAAATCCACCCGCTTATTCAGGTCGCATCCATTACTCAAGTCGATCTAGTCGCCCAGATTTACCTCATCATTTCGATAAGTACAGTTGAGGAAGACTTGACCATTCTTCGTGCCCATCGCAAACATTAGCTGTCCTAAACGTTCATCTATATAGTGAGTAGGGTTTATTTTCCTGTCAAAGTCGAATGACGTTAAGGAAATGCTTAATTTTAAACAGATGAAGAACCAGACACATTCCATGTTGCGTTCTCCAGATATTTAATATTCGCTATTTCGACGTATCGCCGTTGAGGTTGGTTTCCATCAAGGTCTGTACTTCTTCGTTTGCTGAGCTTTTCGATTGATTACCAGTACCTGCGGCGTTTCTACGACGCCAAGATGGTCCCAAGGTTGGGATAATTTATATGCGAACGTCTAGTTCGTGTTCCCGGAGCAGCTCTAATTAAGCCTGTGATCGTTGAATGTTCTCATCTACTCTCGATATCCCTACCTACCCACGGGAACTACCTTCAAGCGAAGTCGAGGGTTCGATCCCCATTCTCCCAGTTGAATCCATACGCTGCGCTACGCCGAAGAAGGTTACCAAGACGATCTGATATGTGCGGGGTGGAATGGGATGAGGCCCACCAATGATTCACGATGAAGATTATAGCTCTTCCCTTGGGATTCAAAACTGCATATCTGCTCAAGTAACGCTCGCACTACTTTTTGCGATATTTGGGGCGGGTCTAGCACTCTGACTTGGACTCTTGCTCCAACACAACCCACCAACTAGATGTACTGCAAAGAGGCAAATATGAACATGTACATGCCTAATCTACCCCAACATTTCGTTCCTTCCTATTTACTTCATTCTATATTATAGTTGTCATCAATTTGTGGCAGAACTCCAGGATTGAAGAGGGACAGAGAAGAATGACATGATATCGCCGTAGGTTGGAAATCTGTCTATTATTCGCCCCTTTCACCTCCAGTGAAATCCAGCCAACGTAGGCCAGCTACCCGATTTTACAAAGTTTTTTGATCTGACGACATTGGATAGGGGCCCGTGAAACCTTGTTCGCGGAGTATCGGAGCTCAAACAAATCTGGCACGTTGCGCTTGCCGCCAGTTTACAAGGATATTTCTTCCACTAAATACAAGGTAAAGATCCCTTTGACGAAGAGCAAGGACATTTCCTCATTTTCTGTCTCGTCAGGTCCTCGTCCCGAATGCCTTCGCGAAGTTGCTCGGACCAGACCATATTAGGGCAACCAGAAAAAAGTCTTTGATCGCGGAGGGAATCCTTTTTATGTGCAGCGCAAAGAAAACGTGTTCACAGAAACCCCACGACAAAGAGATCTCCCCAAGCCTCTTTCTTCCACCCACCACCATCGATTCGATTCCACCCAGCGGGCCCCGACATCTCTCTTGCCAAAGCAATACCGCCTACTCCTAGGCTCATGGCTCCTTTCAACGACGTGATCCCCCCAGATGCCCTGGCCTCTCAAGTCCTCGCGGATCCCAAGGTCCCAGCACGCGCCGGTCTGAGCGCCAGCGCGCTCCCCAAGCCCACTTACCACCCACCTGACCCGACAAAGAAATCGCATGCCCGCAAGCAGCCTGCAGGGCACGTTCCCCGGCCACGCAACGCCTTCATCCTCTTCCGCTGCGACTTCGTGCGCCAGGGCAAGGTTCCCCGCGATGTCGAGAAGGACCATCGGAACATCTCCCGCATCGCTGGCAGCGTCTGGCGCGAGATGACCGACGAGGACAAAGCGCCGTGGGTCGAGATGGCGGAGCAGGAGAAGGATCGACACTCAAAGACTTACCCTGGCTATCGATATACCCCTGGGATTGGCGCGCCATCCGTCATGAAACGCCGCAAGAGGGAGGATGTTGAGGAAGAGGAAGGCGCCAATGGACGCGTACCTTCCGACACCGGTTCCCCAACTGACGAGGTGCCCTCTCGTATCGTGAAGAACAAAAGAGCCTTCCGAGGACGCAGCCCATGCAAGGTCCCCAGTGCTGTACAAGCAAATGCCACTCCCGATCTCAACATATCCTCCCAATCTGGGTTGCCTTTATACGAACTCCCCATCACCGATGATCTCAAAACCGCTACCCTTTCCGGCATCACTCCACAGCAACCTCCCGCCAGCTCATACACCCACCTCCGCCGCTCTTCCTCATGCCCCCCAGGCGCCCCACGTATATCTTCGACCTCACCAACGCTCGTGGACACTGGCCCTGCGACGCTTCTCATCACCCGAGACGACCTCGCGCGCCGTCCCAGCCGCATAATGATGTACCAGGCCACCTCCGTCAGCCCCATCAACACCATCGACCCAAGCTGGGCGCACGTCTCTGCGACCACTGCGGCGTTGTACGATGCCGCCCTCTTGGGCCAGCCGGCGAAGGACGTGCGCCCCCTGCTACAAACAGGCCCTTACGCGTTCGACCCCCCTGGCGACGATCCTGGGTGGGGCTGCGCTCCCATGTCGTGGGACTGGGAAGCACAGTGGGGCGGGAACGAGGAAGTGAGAAAGGACGGATTGATAGACTTTGTGCGTACCCCTTTCATACCTTTCTGCCACATCACGGATATTGACTCCTTTTCTGCAGGCTATCGACCCTCATGCATTCTCCGACACCAGCGGGACATCATATACGCCGAACTATGACTATGTCTACAACATCCCAGCTGCCCCCACCTTCCTCCCCACCTTCACGAACCCCTTCGAGACCGCCGCACCTGGCCCAGCCGATCATGTCCCCGCACATAACCACAGCCCTTCACACTCTATAGCGCTTTCACATGGCTCTGAACCGAGCTCCGGCTCCGATATCGACACCGACTCTCCCTTTTCGACACCCTCGCCGCCGCCCACGAACGCCGCTAACGCTAACGCCTCTACAAGCAGCATCCCTAGGACGGGCGTTGCGGAAATTGGCGTCCTGGGCTTCTTCGCACGCATGTCTCTAGATGATCCGGAGCTTGGTCTCCATGCCTCGAAGGTGGCGAAGCCTGTGGCTCTTCCTGGTCATCAAGAGGACGACGGCCGCGAGTAAAAAACCTGTGCTCTTCAACGATCATGGCCTTTCCACATATTTGTTCTTTGTTCTTCCCCTTTCTCTTTTCTCCAATTCCTCTCTTCTTTCCTTTCCTCGTCTCGCTCCCGCTCCCAATCGGGAATGTACTGTATATGTACTTCATAGGATAGATGCCTCCTTTTTCTTCTCTTATATCTTTTCTTGACATCGACCATGCTTGTATGTCTTCTGCCACGATCTAAACGACACTATCACTACCTGATACATGTACACACCTACTCGGAGGATGACGTGTCATTAGACGCGCGCCTGCCTCACACCTTACATACACCTCCTCCTATTTATGATACATTTCGCCTGGCGTCGCAGTACTGCTGCCTGTGACTACTGTGCGCCATACTATATATTACACTCGCTGAAATAGCAACATATTTATCATGAAATGTTCACGAATAGTGCTTATAATTAGCGTCTACAAATAAAGGCTTTGATCGCATCTAGATCATGGCCATTGAAAAGCTGCAATTTTCTTCCTTGATTTTCAGACTCGCTAGCTGGTCTGGCATGGGTTGTTGGGGTCACAGAGTAAAATTATATATCGACGAAACTATTGGTACATCACAGAAGGATATTTCATTCCTACATATCACGGTGCTCCTCACTTTCCAATGTGCTTGAATTCCCAGATGTCGGTGCTAAAGAACTGGGGAGGGATGGACTTGGTAGAAGGAAGAGGCGCCAACTTGACCTGCTCAGCCATGTTAGAGGTGAATATGTCTGTACTGTTTTTGAATAGCCTACCTGTGTGTCTTCGCCACGGAGGACCCAGCCAAGAGGCACGGGTTTCTCTTCTTTCTCAATCCTGAAATATAGAGGTTAACAAAAAAGCGCAGCGTCTGTACATAGTGATACTCACGTATAGGCCTTGTTGCCCTCGCGGTACAAGATCTGCCAAAGCTGTTCGCCCTTGGGTGGCGCATAGACGGCTCCGTTCTCCCCGATGGCAGAGCCTCCTTCTACCTGGAGGTGGTATAAATCCCCTTGCTTGTGGGTGAGGACCCACTGTTCATGTGAAATAAATGTAGAAGTTAATATTTGAAGGGTACTATGCGCATGGAAAAGAGACGAACCGTAATGGCAGGGAGTTCGTGTTCCTCGAGGTGGTGTGGGGCCTTGCCGACGGCCCAACGATTGAAGCCTGGGTCAAGAGGAGACACTCCAACCCTGGCGCCGCTGGCCCTGTTAATGATGTAGTATTTTCCGTCTTTGAGTTGAGTCATGATATCGATGTGTGTATGAGGTCGAGATGAGTTAAAACTTGGATGAGGATGAGTAGGACCTTATATATGTCGCTGAGCCACTGACGCCGTCTTGACGGGAAACCCCGCATGTGCACTAAAATGACGAATATTGAAATGCTGGTGGCGAATACTGCCGTGCCTTACAGTGCCTAGACTTCAGGGAGATTAGTTGGCTTTCGCCAGCGCAAATTCTGCGGCCACAAAAACACACCTGACACACCGTTGACAGGCAGATGCCCAAGGCCGTAAGTCATTGCACCATGTAATTAGAATATAGATGCTCAAAGAAACGCCAGGATGCTAATGTTCAATTCAGCGGTTAAAGATTTCCAATATCGAGGAATCTAGTGCGAGATGGGGTGTGCGTGGGTGTCCTTTGTCCCTGCCAGCGTCGGTGGCGTCATCCACCAAGGCGACATATTGCGGAAATATGTAGGCTGGAACCCATGACAGGCTGTCATGGGTTCCAGCCTGCCTCAATAAACCTCAGGTTTATTGAGGCTCCTGCTAGATTCTATTCAATGCACCAGCCGAGAGGATTGGGGCTGTAGTTCTCGCGCATTAAGACCCTCCGAAACCGATGACTATGTCCACGAGTTGCTCAATTGGCAGCAGTAGACCACAGACGACCAAAGAAGCGGATGAGGGGACATCGCACGCCCTTCAAGTGAAAGTCAGCTGTGAAAAAAATAGATCTTAGTGAGGATTTACCTAAAGCATGAGGCGTGCAACGAAGATGATACGTCATAAAGTTGCAGGAGGAATGACACTAGGACATCGCACGTTCAAGCACGCCATCGACTTAAGGAATGTAGCAATTAGATCCTCAGCTTTTAGAGCGACAATGTGGGTAGCCGTAAACATATCTGGATTCTAGAGTCGGACGGTATAAGGCTGAGATAAGATAACTTCGAATCCACTGGTGACTGGAGATCGGCGTGGGATATGTCACGTTCCTTACATCATCGCGTTTGATTTTTTATGTTACGCTACCTGAGTACCTCTACTGAACACCTCCAAATTCACCAGGAATTCCCAAAATACTTAATTGATATACCCAACTTCCAGCGTTCAAAAAAAATCCCAAGTGTGAATTCAATCTTTCACAGCGCTCGTCCTGTTATGAACCTCTGATTGTCTCTATGCCAGCCTCTTCAGAACCACTTGAATTGGGGATAGTCAACAGCCCAGCTACAGATATGAGCCGAGCCGTTGCGTGTTGCCTCGATTAAGAAGAGTATGTGCGCCTGAATGATCCCCCTACCTGGGGGGAATCGCTCAGAATACTCGCGAAGCAAGTCATCACCATAGGGCGGCCCGCATCCGTAACGGGGTCGTTTCTGGTTAAACCATGGCCTTTCACAAAGAAATTGTGGTTGAACATCCCTCTTGTTTAATCA